>JAQGAO010001855.1:0-22174 GCA_034697705.1 Ommatoiulus sabulosus | reverse complement strand
TCCGTGTGCCACTCTGTCTAAAAAAATCGGTTACCGATTTCACAAAAAGAATGTTAAAAACATTCTTGCGACTTGCTGACAAGCTGAGCCTGCCTCGGCTTGGATTTCTTCGATTGCGCATGCGCCGGAGACGGCTTGCGACTTGCGACCGAAAAATAAGCTCTTTTTGTACGTACCCCAAGACCGGAATCACGATCTTATAAAAAAAAACAATGTCGTGTTCCATCGATGAATTTTAGGAAACGATATACAGTTGTAAGTGAAGTACAGTGTATAACATTTATTTCAATTTTCGTTACAAATTATGTATGGTTAATAATGCATGATCAACCACTTAATTTCGTTTTTTGTGAATTTTTCATCTGATACGCTCTTTTTAATTATTAACGTTAGTTTAACTTAAGCGCCATTGTTCTCTTCATCATGCTTTCTCCCCCATTGTGTTAGTGTTAGTTAATATATTACGAGCATTGTACACGTTTTTTACTTCTTAGCAGTTGTGTTACGTGATATTAATGTATAGTATTTTTTCATGTTCTTATTAAAGCTTGAAGAATGCCACATGGTGGCGAAACGTAGTTTTCTACTAAAACGTATTGTTCCGACCACTTGAAGATACATGATGTCTATATACAATATGTCTAGAAATTCTACACAGCGCCGTACAGCATACAGTAAGCACTGCATGTATATACTATGAAAATGAATTACATTTATAGTTAGAATGGAGACAACTCGTATTCCTGCAAAGTACGAGAGCATATAATAACCAACTAATTGAAAGTGCATCTAATGATGATCGTTTGGTGAATTCAGTATCAGTTGTTTAATTTAGAACATTACACGCAGTATATCATTAAAGATAATCCTTGACATCAAGTGCATGTTGTTGTTTTTCTTCTATAAAATACGTTCGTATTTGTTGCATGCAATACACGTTGTAGATCAAAATGGCTTAATTCATTTTTCATTATGGATGCGTAATTCATGTGAATGCTACTGATGAAAGCCCCCGAACTCATGGACATTTTTAACGGGGATTTTTCCGAGACAAAAGGTTAATCTTCCATCATTCCTAACGCTGCGACGCAAAGAGGAAATTTCCCAGATACGATTGCAAAATGTAAATATCAGAGGACTTGCTTGCACAGGAACGATGAAACCCATTTGATTAGTTGCTCGAGGTGGAGTCTAGCAGACTCCATCCGGGTCATGGGTCACGTAGCCATTACGAAACAATGAGTAGTTGGTTTTATTTGGCTTTCTGTTGGCAAACCAATATTACGTGTCCGCAGCCTGTGTTTATGCCTTTCCGTTCTATGATGGAGGTGCGAGCTCTGGGTTTTCATTTCAATGGAGGCGAGAGTGCTATTGAACAATAAATTGTTTTAAAATAGACATCACAGAACTGCTGCTGAAGGACTTCATCAGGTGGTTCTCCACTCCATGTTGACATTAAAGCTGAAGCGCAATTTGAACTCCCGCATCCGCTTACGGCGAGGAAGCAATTCCACTTAGTCCAAACACGAAATAGCATTCCAACCAGTATACCAATTAAACATCTGGCTGGCATCACTTTTCATTTTATCGATTTTTGTTCAATTACAATGAGAGGGAAAGAGGCGATATCCTTGAATTAATTTGAATCTGAACTATAGAAGATCACATGACAGAACAAAACGCTTCATTCTTTATCAGCCTCGACAAAACGAGCAAATTTCATTTCGCTCAATTTCTGACAAGTTTTTATCCATTTTCACACATTATCTAAAGCAGATATTCCACACGCACTAATTACTGTATATCCATGTATGTAACATATCGGTATCAAACATTTTTGAACTACGGTTTATATATTTTTTAGAACGATTAACTTTCACGAATACCCAACTTTGATGGACATTCTTAAGGCGAAATTACTTTTTTATTTAATTCAATACATGTGTCTTGAATAAATAAAGAAGTTATGGAACTTAATTAGGCCGCGTATTTTTCCAAAGCTTAAAAGCTTTCACATTCCACAAAATTCCTGAGTCATCAAAAATCAAACTGCGATCCAGTTTATGAAGCTCTGATCTAAAGCAGAGTTCACAAAGTTTGGTCCACGGATCTTAGTTGTCCTTACGCAAATATTTTCGTAATAGGAGTTAGGTTGTCTTTTTTTATCCTCATAATTAATACACTGTAATCCGTAGAACAGAGTATTCCAAAAAGCTACAAAAATCTTCACAAAAGTGTGAAAGAGCACCATGCACTCTTCTCACTAATTATCTGTTTTGAAAAACAATCCTTGAAACAAATATTATTTATGTCGATTTTAATTTGATTTTTTTTTATAAAAAAAGTCTTAAACTCTTATGTGGAAAAATATGTTTAGATGTACCACTCATAGACCAAAGCAGTATTGGGGCCTCAATTTTTAAGAGTTAAAGGGTTCCTCTGCGAAAAGTCTTGGAAGCACTGATCCATGGCATTTAATTTCTTATAAACACACTGATTAAAAGCGCTTCTGTCGTTGAGGGCATAGCTTTGGTGCAATCCCTCACCAGACTCGTAAAATAGACTTTAAAACATGCTTCGTTTTTGAAAGGTTAACTGTAGAAATAAGAAACACAAAAGCAAAGATGGCGTCTTTCTCGCTATAACTTTTATGCAAAACGAACACTTTTGGTATTTTCAGTTAAACGCTTTTTAAAGCATTCATACATGTACACAATCGGAAACTCAAATCCTTCGCACGTTTGAGATTCAGCATTTCTAGACTTTTCACTTAAAGCGCCAGACCGACTTAAGTTAAAAGCATAAATCAAAAGCAATAAAAAACCCGACGGCAAGCTGCTATTTTTCTATAAATAAACAAATACATTAAATAAACCATCTTTCGAGCGTTTGTAATGTACATTGACAGGCGAACCTACGTTCTCCAAATAATCCATTGTTAAAAATAACGAAGAATAGATCCGCTAAGCAACGAACAAAAACACCCTACTTGGGATTACTGCTTTACAAACGTAATTAAAAAAAGACAATTGGATACTGGATACATGAATAGCGGATTTTACGCTTAGGTAGATCCACAACAACGCAGCCTGAGCGCGCCTGTTAAAATTTAACAACATGTTCAATGTTTTATATCCTGCTGCTGCTGGCTACATGCAGGATATCAAATTGTCATGTTTCAATAAAAAAATAAAAGCAATATTTCCAGCATCCGACGGAAAATCGTTCGGGGCAATTTTGCTCTTTTATTTCAGTGCTTACAGACATCAAATATTTATTTCTTTCCTTGGCAAAGAATTTTCGCGAAGGAAGAAGACAATAAATTGGCTTAAAATTGCTCTTAACTCGTCTGATATTTACTTCCCCGTGTCCTACCATAGTGCATCATGATCTGGGCTAACTGATAAAAGATGGTGCAAATTGCTTTACAATACCCGAGACACCAATAAACTGCTACTAAAGAAATGTACAGTATACAAAATACGTGTATACATGCATGTACTTGTACATAATCCAAACACGGAATACGTCGTGGGTCAAATTTCAGAAGTTTTAATTATTATTCAAACTCCATTGTATAATAGCGATACTCGGACAAACTTTACGAACGGTGTATTTTTGAAGTCGTAAAGTCACGAGAGCAAAGTCGATGCGCTAAATTGTTTAAGAAATTAACTCAAGATTGTCGCTGTTTTTAGACCAAATAATGCATTCCTTTTGCACACGTGACTACACAACTGCCAGAAGTACAATTTGCAAAGCTTCTGTCGTAGTACCCCTAATGAATGAGGAAATAAAGTCTTATTTCCTACATGTGCATTTATTTATCTCTCTATCAGTCAAGTTATTGAGGAGCATAAAAAACCATCCATATACTACTTCAGGTTTTAAAGTAATTACATTTGAAATATATCATAATTCGGATAATTTTTGAGAAAATGCATGGGAATCGATTTTGAACACATTTTGTCGTGAATTATAATTTTGAAATGTCCATTCAGTTCTCGTTCAAGCAATTACAATTCACGACGAATGTCAAAAAAGCATCAAAAGCAGCTCCTGGCGTGAACCCATCCTCCAAAATCTATACCATTGTCGTTATTTATGGATTTATGGATGTCCCTTCGTTGAACCAAAATATCGCAGTAGAAATCTCATTTCCTGCATGCAGCAAGGTCTGCGAATACAGTATATGAACCATGGAGGACCACATGCAGACGATTAAATGCATGCCCCTATTTCCCTCCAATACAGACTACGTTTTAAGATTTAAAATAAACTCGATTTTCAAACAGTGGGGCGTCGACGATATGCAAAAACGCAGCACAAGCTCGCAAAACACGGGGCACATTCCAACGGTAATAAATTTTCTAGTCGAGCAATCGACTAAGCTATGGCTCTAAACATTTTATTGTCTCCCAAACATTTCAATTTTTTGCCATCTCATTTCTATTTCATTCCGTTCTTTAGATGGAAGAATCGCGTATCGTTTTCCGCAGACGTGAGCGCGCGTTTTTATACGGAATTATAAATTGTTGATACATCAGGTCTGCATATCTCCAGGAAAGAACTAAAAGAGTATTTACGTGACGCAGGGGCTTCCAGGCGGACGCAATTTTATAGGTTGCTAATATGTTGCCAGACCTTTCGTGCGCAAAAACCAGAGTCTTAGCGAGGCTTAAATGTCTAGCCACATTTATTGCATTTTGGAAGTAATTTACTAAATAATCGCTACCGAGATTAAAGAGGAGAAACGCACGAATTGAAAACAGCGCACGAGGTGATTTTGAGAAAATTACTGACAGCGATTACACCAACAAAAAAACGACCAGATCCGACAATCTACTGTATACAGGCCTATATCGAAAAGTGAGATTACCGATTGCGGTATGGAACTTGTCAGAATTAACAGACGGCTACTCATGTAAATAAGTTTTTTTGATGTTAGATGAAAAATTGAAAATTCAGTAATTATCATTACATGTACATGTATAACATCCTGGCATAGCCGCCCTAAGATTCGCTCGCGACGAATATCAACAGAAGGAGTGAAGTCGATATTATAATTGTAAATATTTACACAAATTACAGTAGGCTAATTGAAAATTAATGACTTTCCTAAAATATTTGTCCACGATGTTCAAGGTTAAGAACTTTGGTAAATATAATGAGCACGTTGAGTGAATAATTTGCCTGTGTGTACATGTATTTGTTCCATATTAATAAAAACTTATACATGTATATTTCAAACGTATTCAACATCAAATTTTGCATTTCAGCAAAGAAATGATATTTTCTCGTTGGAATTATGGTTGAATTGAAGACTGACTAAAATGTAATCAACTTTAGGGTTAGAACGTACTGTGAACAAGCCTCCACGAACTTGTTCAGTTATTTTAGGCAAAAAATAACGTGTTCGAAAGCATATGTAGGCACTCAAATCACAGCTAAATGCAAATTCTCGCATGAAATTGAAAAACCTTCGCAATTCAAAACAAATATTGACACAAGTATAGGTATATAAAATTATAGACTTAAAAAAATATAGCAAGCTGTATGTTTACTTAATCACAATGTATACAGTTTTATGCAGGGTATTTTTAAACAGTATAATGTAAATATTTTCTCATTACGCTCAACATTTACCTCTTGAATAAATAGATGGATGTTATTTTAAAGACCGTAAAATTGAATTGCAAAACAGCAGTGTCGTTAATACAATAATTCAAAATTGAAAATAATTTGTCACTGCCAAATGTATACATTATATGCGAATCCTGTTAAGTAACATGTTTTAAATAGTTTAAAAACTCAATTCCTCGTACAGTTTTAAAAATTTTACAAATTTAAAAATGATTTAAGAAGAAAGAAGAACTAAATCGGGTCAGAATCCGAACAAAATAATTTCATCTCACCATGTTTATCAATGAAAGAGTTAATTCGTAAGTGTAAATTAGAATCGATGAGATAACGTGTAGCGGAGATTAAATCAGCAGCATGCAGAAAAGAAAATGCGAACAATGTTTACAGTATATTATTTAGTAAAAATCAACAGCACAAATGGGTTTTTCCCACAATTATACCCCATGTTCGGTAAGCTATGTGGATTTAATAAATCAAAAACCAATACAATGAATTTGTAGTTAGGGTGCACATTTGTTAAAAGTATACAGCCAGCTAAAAAACTTCATCATGACAATTTCAACGAAGCAATTTGATAAATTTATTAGCTGAAGAAAATTTCAAAATCAGCTCGTCATTCTCTTCATTCCTCTCCTGGTATACTGTAGACAACAAGCAAGTTAATCGGGGTTTTTTTTCGAAAAGACTTGTCAGCGAGCATTACATTGTAAGCTGGCATAGAGTTGACAGACAATGCCAACTTGAGCTAGGCGATTACAGTCCAAATAAAAATAAAAAAACCATTGGAATTGCTCGATATTTGAAACTTCACCATCAAAATAAGTGATATATTCTTTTGAAGCGTTAAAACCTAGATTCTGCGCAGAAATTGGATCCGGCCTGAAAATTATACAGGCCTATCCATTTCATCTGAAACTACAGTGGCGTGAATTGGGTTCTCTTTGGGTGGAACTCGTCCGATGATAGCACAATGGTCAAGACACCTCAAACAAAACTTTCCAATTATTGTATTTTATTATTATTAAATCCACTGGCCAGAGAATCTCGTGATTTGGCGATATCTGCCGAGATTCGACACGCGTCACTTCAATTTCTGAGACAGTCGGACTTGCCCAGACATCTCGGGAGATTGCCGCAATGTAATTGATTGTCTGTCTCCTTGTATCCCGCTGATAAACGTTAACAATGGAGTTTTTTGCCAAGAGGATTCTGTCCAGAATCCTACTTTATGCTTTTTGGTGGCTCCTAAGCTGCTTTCGAGCACTGGCTCTGGTAGATTGAGCTTCAATTTGTGATACCAGCAGTCTCAATTGCCGGACGACACTGGCATTTCCCAATACGGCAAGCACAATCACGCCATTAAAACACATTTCAATTACGCTAAGTTCGACGGAAGCATGTCGGGAAATTGAGGGAAATGAGAAAAGTTCCTTTTATAAAGAAGTGTGATTATTGCTTCGTGGTCGACAAAATATTGAAACGCTTCAGAAAACAATCTCTGTAGATACAGTATCATCCAGATCAGTTTTTCTTACTATACGCAGGACAGCGAATCTTCCAGAAACGGAAGACATGCTTTGAAAGAAAGTGAACGTTGCGATATGGTATAGTGCAATGGATGCACGTTAATAGTAAAATCAGGTTAAAAACCTTGAAACCATCGATAACTGTCATAAAACGATGTCAGATGAGATTGATATTTATCATCAGCTTGGACAATGGGCTAATGGCTGTACCGCAGAAGCGAACTTCGAATAAATTTTTGACCAAGACTAAATCAAGAACAATTATTTTAGTTTCAGAAATTATGTACATCAGCTGTACAGTACAAGTGAACTTCGATTAATTTTTTGACCAAGACTAAATCAAGAACAATTACTTTAGTTTCAGAAATTATGTAGGCCTACAGCAGAAGTGAACTTCGAATAAATTTTTGACCAATCAAGAAAAATTATTTTAGTTTCAGAAATTATACCAAATTTCGGCTAAAAAATCTTCGGATTGATACGCTTCCATCAAGTTGTGATATCTAACACGCATCTCGGTTATAGTGTGATTTATTGAATGACTCATTAAATCGCAAAATTAAGAACAAGTTAATAATTCCCTATAGGAGGCGCGAGCGATACCGCTTTTCCGCGAAAAAAACCACTTGCATAATAAAACCATTTTGACCATTTATTTTCGTCAAGTTGCAAGAGCTGCACTTTTTTCCGCCATGCATCCTGTTATGCTAATTAATAGGCCCCGATTTCAAATCGAGTTCAGGCCGAAAGGTCTTCTAATATATTGTCGCGATTAATTGCGGAGGCGCTGAAGAAACTTTTCCTCCATAATCCTTTTATGCTCGGTTGCAGGGCTAATTAATTCGTAAAACCAATTGCGTTTGCACTTCCAATTTGCCATTTTTATGTCCGACTTAAGAGACGAGCGAGATTTAAATTCTTCTTCCCGCTAGCTGGTGCAACTTAAGTCTTTTTTTTTACTTTGGGATCTTCCCCGAACGCTTTTCTGACACGATAGAGGCAGCTGCGATTAATTAATTTCTGATGGAGGATTCGGCGCTCATCTCTTCAGGATTTTTCAGGGAACGATCTCCGCTAAGCTTACCGTCCCAGATTGCACCTTAGTGCCGCGCATAAAGCATATCTTTTATGGATCTCAGTTCGAAGCAGAACGGGCCCTTGCAGACTGCTCCGAAAACTGGAATCAAAGTAGACGATTAAGATGTTAAAAGCTAATTTATAACACGGCTACAAAAAAGATTAACAAATGGGGAAACAGCCAATTAAAATCATGGAAAATCTTCAGGGCACCGAGTCATTAGACTCGATGAGCGAACATCCGTGGGCACCCCCGAAGGTGGGCATGTCCTACGGGCTGCTTTCGTCGATGCTGGCAGAACTTTTCAGGCAGTCTGAATCTGTCCGACGACATTGGCTGCTCTTAAGCCAGCGTGACAGAGAAGGTTTCTACACGGCTCCGAATACAAATGTGAATTTTTTAATTTAATAAAAATAACACGTTTTGATCAACATTGTTTTTGGTGCATGGCAAACATCAATAAACTGTATACATGTATTTGGGTCAAGATGAACAAAACTATTTCTTCTATTTGAATCATTTTTGATTCTTCATCAATATCGAGAAATGGAATTTCTTGAACATTGTTTGACTTTTGGTGGTTAAAAATATGTCACTGGTGATAAACAAACCTACAGTTTCGTAAATAAAATACTAAATTTGTTTGATTCAAGGTGATTAGAGAAGTTGCATTGATTCGTGATAAACAAATCGATTCAGATTCAAAAATATATCTTTCATCAGCGCCTCACGCACATCTTCGAGTAACTGGAACATTGAACTAAATACAGGATACTAACTCAACTGTGCAATAAACAAGAGCGAATAATATCCATGTATTACCGGTAATTCTACCGTAATTGAGATTTCGTGGAGTATAAATGCCCCTCTAGAAAATCAAACGTCTGTTGCAAAGACAACTAATTATCTTGTTATTTGCCTGCCAGGCCAAAATTCTATGCAACATTGTGCCGCGTTAGCTCATGCGTGCGTATATTTGTCTAAGTAATTATTCACGCATTTAGCTGGCTTTATCATCATTATTCATTTTGTTCAACAAAAGTTGTAGCCACCGCTGACTTATTTACTTACTTCTCTAAACAAAGCCGTTCTGTTAATTACAATGCTACCAGTCTCGCTTTCAGTCTTAAGTTTGTCGATGCGTTTCGCTATCTTTATTCCCTCTGGCAACGTCATTACTCGCGTAACATCTACAATCAGGGAGAAATATTTTACAAACCCTCCTCGCCTCGAGATCTAACGCTCATCATTGTTGTCGCAACATTTTACCGATTATTTTTCTTATCGTTATTATGCACAGAAATACCAAATTTTGATAGGGATACGAATATCCAATAGTGTTGTAGTTCGATAGAACAACATTGACATGAGGGGTTTCGAAACCATCATGGCATAGTTCGTTGACTTTTCATTCTGCCTCTATTGACTGCCATCTTCAATTTTTTTTTTTTTTTTTTTAATCATTGTGCATCAAATCGAGTAAGTAGACTATGTCCGTTATATTGACTGGTTTTTCATAGTTTTCCACAGCCCCCAGGCGAATGCTGGGAAACTTCCTATATTAAATCATGCAGCCATGGTCGTTTTCCTTTCCCATCCCGCCCTTCTCCTCTTTTAGGTTAGGCCACGTAGGCTACAATGATGTATTTCGCTATTGTTGCCGTTCCTAAGCCCGGGTTAATGGGGATGATTGGGCAGATGGGTGTCGATGCGCTGCCTGTTACAAAACCGACAAGACGATTGATATCTACTTCCGTAGACTCATTGGTTCCGGTCTATGACAAACGCGAGCGCGGCGCCCATGGTTCATTATGATGAGTTGCTATAGTGCGCTTGATTTGCGTTATCCGAAATCGACTTTTTGAAAATTTAAACATGCTGCAATGTTTCATAACACAGATGTTACCCAAACTGTTTCAATAGTTAACATTTCGCGTTCCAGTTTACGTTAAGGGCAATACTGTAAGTTAGCAACTTGGCAGCGAAAAATGTTGGCAAAACGTAACTGTTGCGAAGTCTTTCATAGTATCATGTTTCTGCATGATTTTTTTCTTGATAAAAATAAGTTGATCCACTGAGAGAAAAGGAAGTTTTTCGTTTCGAAAACTTTAGAAATAAAAGGATTATACTGTATACTGTATATACACAAACGGCAGACTCCACGATGACGTCAAATTTATGGAGATAACATTTTCTTCGCATTATCGCTTTGGTTTGCGGTTCACAGGAAAAGCACACACTACTGCCACTTTATCAAGCCCTATTATAAGGCACCGAGATAGGTGGCTTGTTTATTTAATGCCGCCTTTGGAAGATATATATGATAATATCCTTTTTCCCTTCAATTCATTTTTATTTTTCCAGAAAGAAATCGCCTTAATACATTATTCTCTATGGCGAATGTAAAGAACATTTCTTCCGCATGACTCCCTTCTTTCTCTGCTGGAATCCTGTTTGAAAAAGAGAAAGACTGCGTGGTTGCTATGACACAGAGGGATAAAGTTTAGCATTCGACAAAAAGCACTACAGCCAGATATCATTCGCCATATTTACTATCTTAACCTCATACAGTACATGTACATGGAGAAAGAAGTCCCTCTGAATCAACATGCACCTCAGTCAGTTCGCCGAACGGGCCAAATCCTGATTTCAGAGAATTCCCAGAAAGTTAAATTTATAGATGCAAATACTGTACCAGCCGTAACGCAAGATTGACAACGAGGTACTTCCAGACAGAGATCGAATGTTTATAAACTTGCGACTTGAAAAAATTGCCCAACTTTTTATATTTATGTATAATTAAGTCGGACAAATAGAAATGTATAGTGATCCTGAATGCAATTACACTACGTGTGCTTTAAATCGCTTTCGGTAAAGCGCAGACTAAAAAAAATGTCCGAAACTACTTCAGATAAATCGGAAAACGTAAGCAATGTGCTTCTCAGCATTCACATTAAACGAATAAAGATTAAATATCGCATCGTGATACATACACATATCCATGTACATGTATATAACACGCAGAATGCACAAGTCATTCATAAAAGCATATGTTTTCACTTTTTGAATTTATGAATGGTGGAGTAAATGTTTACCATTTGCAAGACAAATCTGAGGCAAGTAATAAAACAAAGATTCTATACAGAACAATAAAACATGGAAAACAATACTAACTCCTTAACTCTTGTATATGACACTTGAAATCATTTTTCATTCCATTAACAGAAACACAAATACTTGACCAACCAGCTAGCGAGGCTAGTACCTCGACGCGGTTACTCTTTCTCTTTCAATATTTTTAAATGTTGACAAATTCTGTGTAATAAAACAAAGATCTTTCGGAATTATTTATGAGAAAAATAATTTTAAACGTTTGAGCGAAAGAGAGAAACACGAAATAACACTTGAATGATATATTTAAAATCTACTGTCACGCAGTTAGCGGATTCAGCTATACATTTGAAATGAAATTTTTATAATATTATGCTGGTTATGATTTATATTTGGTCATGTACATGTAAACAATTGAATGTTTAACAAAAGGAAGGCAATCGGAAAGGGGCATATTATACGATCATACAAGTGGCACGTTAATGTGAAAAATAAACGAAACAGTCAAAATCGATATTTTTCATGATATTAAAATACAGTAGAAAGCCATACCTCAAACGAATAATGACGTAATCGATACGTTTAGTGGAAGGGAAGCGAACGGAGCGCAAAAGGCGCTTTCAAAAACGTTTTTGTGTCTAAAATAACGCCAACTCGATACCCGTGCCGTTAATATGTATATCCTTCGACGATTTTCGCCCATTATTTTCCCCGGGAAATAAAAAACGGCCCCGATTTAACGACATAATGAAATAGGCGCAGCGTGTAGGCATCTTCAACAAAGAGATTGAATTTAATATTAATAGTGCAACAGGGAGACGGGCCTTTTTTCACCGCCAACATGAGCAACGCAACCTTAAAAAATTATCGGAGACCGCATTTGGGAATAATAAATAAGATTAAGCAATTGATTGGGGGATTTCAGAGCATTCTGATCTGATTTGCAATCCAGAGCTGCTAAATTACGAGTCTGACAAGATTTAAGGAAGCATACGGTATACGCGAAGCTAAAGAGATCGAATCGCTGGCCATAAAAAAAAAACCTTCCGTGAAATTTCAAGCAATGAATTTTCCTAAAAATACCAAGCCAGCACTAAACACAGTTTTCATATGAACGAGTTTAGGAGAACGCTATACGGCAAATATCTGTAAATTTCAAGCCGAGTAAACGCTTTTGATAACGAGCAAGTATGGCAACTACAAATTAGAAAACCAGAAAACTGCCGAAAAATAAAGATAAAAAAGAAATTTATTGCAGCATTAATTTCGTTTAATTTTCTTTCAGGCGATCCATAGGGTAGCACTGGCTCTGACTTGCTGAATAACTTAATTGAGATAAATGAAAAAAAAGTTCATCCAGCATCCGTATTTTCTTAATCCAGTAGTCTTAATTAAAGCCTAGCCCTTTGGGTAAGAGCACGTAGAAACGCTTATTGCAGACGCTTACCACTCTGCGTACAACTACAAGGTGAGGCATAAGTCTGTTTTCGGATCAAACGACAAACAAAAAACTATGATTTATGGACGAGATGAGATGGAATCGAATTGCAATATTCGGGAACATTCGAATTCTGTAGCCGTTAGGTTACGAAGAAATTGGCTGGCCGCTAAAAATCGGCACTATAGCAATCAGCAGGCGCAACAATACTAATTTACAGACTTATGCCTCACCTTGTAGTTGTGCGCAGAGTGGTAAGCGTCTGCAATAAGCGTTCTACGTGCTCTAACCCTATGTCTATAAAGATGGTCTTGAAGGAAACAAGTATCAACAAAACTGACATTGTTTAGCTCGGAATCGATATTTCTGCGTGCCTTTTAACGAAGGATTTTTATCTGATTTATCAACATGAGTTTTGAGATTCCTATATATTAATCGATAGACGTTAATAAAACGTATTTATTAATTGAGACAGGAAACAGGATATAAACGTAAATTAAAAGAAATAAGAAAGTATAGTCAGTTAATTGCTGAAAAAAAAAGCATCGTGTTGCAGAATACAGCATTATCCGATATTCCTGGAGAACCATGCAGACTCATTCCAAGGGTTATAACCAAAGGCTTTTTTCCGTATAATGTCCTCGCATTTGGACGCAGCGTTTAGCCTTGCAAGTGCAAGCGTAGTGACTGCGTGGCGAAAGCGCTTTTCATTTAAAGCCAGGGCCAGATCAGGCAGCAAGTGCGGCAGGCGCGCAGCTAGCAACTTCAGATAGTCGATAACTGAGAAATTCAATTAAAACCCAGAAGCGGAGACAATGGCAATTCCGAGCCACGCGCGCACATTGCCGCAACTTTCAGAACGGCATCTCCGCCCACTTCTTCGCTGAATGGCATTAATTACTGGGATACTAAAAAATGAAGCTGCGCAGCTCATTTCCACACGGTATGGCAGGTATTGATCCTCAGCGCGTGGAACAAGAACAAAATTCCGAAAAAAAAATTTCTAAAAAATGGCGTCCCATTTCCAATTCAATTAATTATATTTTTCCACCAGATTTCTTAAACGTCGCGCTCTATACGTTTTACGTCAGCCGAGGAGCCTGGCTTTCGTCCGATAGGCCCTGCAGAGTCTAATTTAGTACCTGAACGGAAGTTCACGGTCGAATCAGCGCTGCAGACGCTGCGTGTGCATCGGCAAAAATTGCCGCGTGTTCGAGCCGATATAAAACGCCTTTCCCCTCACCAGCAATTTGCATCGCGTCGAGTAAAAGCAAATTTCCATTGAGCATCATCTATCCGCCCGACGACGTTCCTGTTTTAATGGAGCCAGAGAGCGATTGAAGCAGAATCATGCATTGAAATGAATTGCCATCATTCTTGGAAGGGAAGAAAAAAACATCGGCAGTAAACTGGAAATTAGGTTATGAATGCGAAAATATAGTTGCCGAATGTGAAGAGAAAACTAATAAGTGCAGTGGATTTATTTACCGAGGCCCGCAGATGCAGCCCCAGCACTTAAAGGTCGGTGCGAAGGCAAAACGATGGAAGAAACAGCGGCAAAACATGCAAATTTTAACCCTTAACGTAATTTGACTCGACTTATTTGCCTAAACGACGTTTAAGCCGTAAGATGCAAAGTTTTCGATCAATATTAACGAGGAGGGATCATGGGCCGCCATATTCATATGAAAACCGGGCCGTTCTGCTCGAATTCAATCGCCTTTGCCATCAAATGAACTGAACTGAGCTGAACAAAATGAACAACTGGGGCGTACGGGGCAACATGAAAATTCTTCGGAGAGACGCGGAAATTTCCCAGCCATGTTTATACCAAATTCACGAGGCTGAACACGTTATAGATGGTCTGTTGAGTTGTGTTTTTAATGTACGCAACGTGCCGTTAAAAAGGTTAAAGTTATAATTGAAGATATGGTCAGATAGAGTGTGAGATGAGGCATATGAACGTTTTATCCCCCAAATAAGCATGGCTATATACTAAAGCATTTATTCTAGCGATATACATGTAGGTCTACATACAATGGAACTTATCCAGCTTTCGTCAGCATGACATCATCACGTGATATTTTATTCATTCCATTGGCGAAAATGTGTTTTTTAGTTGATCATTCGATCACGTGATGCAGGCTCGAACGTGGACTCTGCGTAAGGTCCAATCTAAAAACAGGCTTTAAAATGACAAAAAAAAACATGTTTTAAAGTCTATAATTGCTTGCCGATTAAGCGGCTTTCAGGAAACTATTTTTTTCAAAGGCTAAAAATTTCTAAAATTGGCGCCACAATTCTCGTGGGCAAAACTGGGCGACATTGGCTGAATTAAATCAAAACAGAACCACTATATAGATGAAATTCACATTACCCTATTACCCTATTTTACCAAGTAATTTCCCGAAGTAATCTGAATTTTGTCAAAAAATGTAGAATTGTATTTCATACAAATATACATGTCCGTAAATAGGAACTAAATTCCAAGCATTATGAACATTTGTTCACAACTCTCCTAAAACTCAGTAAGCAATAACAAGGTAATCCAAAACAAAAATGCCAAACCATAAAGCCTGTTGTTCTTACGATGAAGTAAGACTTCCATGGAGATAAATCAATTCTGGTTGAGATGCCATCCTCAATCAGATATTTTCATTTGTTATTTTATATTGCTGTCAAATTCTAGTATTACAGTATGGCTGGTCCTCTATAGGAGAACTGCTGTGGCAACGCTAATACAAGCATGATATTTTATATCACAGTCATTACCAGAATTCTTGAATATTGGCAACATGTCATCTTTTTCTGATCCATTGCAATTCAATCGAGTCCGTGGCTTTTCCACTGGTTACTTTTGACAACGGCTAGACACAAGCTATTCCTTCTAAATTATAGACGCACAGCCAGTTGCATGACATACAGTATTTACTATTTCGGCGTCGGGTAAAATATAGTGTAATTTGAAAAAATAGATGGCAGTGCTCGGAGCGAGAAACTGACCTCTGCATGCATGCTATAAGATGGCGTGGAAGGAATTCAGCGAAAACGCTTTTTTTCTCAAGCTGTCTTGCTGTCTGTCTGATTGGTTTCAGAATAAAAAAGTTTGGATATGGTTAGAAAACAATCACACTGGAAGAGTTAGTTTCCTTAAAACAGATCAGAATAAAAGCATACAGTACTTATATGAAAATGAGTAGGATATTGACTTCGGGCAGATTTCGCAGGCGATGACCATGGGAATTTTACAGTCTGACAATCAATATTAAATACTGTACATCCTGGCAAAAATGCTAAACAGTGCTGTTTCCATTAATCTCCAAGAACAAAGCTACAAAATCGGCTGTTATTCTCGTGAGAGTATAGTGCTCCAAGAATCTTTCGTAATACATGTCTGCAGTCCTTGTGGAAACTGCTCGTAAATATACAATGTATATGCTCAGTAGATGGGACGACACAAGTTATTTATACTGCCTTTGGTCCAAGTACATGTGCATGCACCCCCGTAATTATTTCTAATAGGCAGGAAGACATTTCACAATATTTAAAAATATACATTTCTCCCGTATTTTTACGATGGCTGAACGCTCTCCTGCCAACAGTTTACCCGGTGTTGACAGCATTAGAGCATACTGTCATTGCATAAATTAGTGCTCACTTTTGGAAGAAACAAGTTGGGCTAAATTTAAATTAGGCTGCCGTATATCCGTCAGCAGGCAAGCAGATGGGAAGCTCAATGGCATGTCAGAAATCTGGAGATCTAACTAAAGACTAAATAATAAAAAAACAAGTCATATTACAGAAGCCGCTGAAACCCTAGAGATTAAACGATAGAAGGTTGTCGTTCGAAAAAAAATGAGGACAGATACCAAAACCCATGCAGCGCTACATTATGCCAAACTGTCACAACGTTGGCATATACCCACAATTATAACTGCATACGGCAGCCATGCTCGCTGTCAACATCAATTTTGGGCACCATGCCACAAGTGGTACTGATGGCGACTGATGGTTCTGTACGAAATACGGTGCCCGTTTTAATCGATTATTTGATATAGCGCTGCAGCGTGCTGAAAAACCAAATACACAAAGTCATGAAAGTATATTTTTTCAAAAGCTATATTTTTGTCATATAAAATGGAATTTAAAAAAGCATCCGCTATATGTGAGGTGGCGACTCGAATCGAGGATCGCAATAAACATTCAAGCTATAGCTACACTAACAAGATCTTCCTATTTCAATTTTTTTTCCTGCTCCAACATGGTTCGATGCGAGTCTCCGGGCCAACATTATTTTCGTGGCATGTTAATTAAATGCTTGTCGACTAGAGGCAGAAATGTTAAGCACGTCCATGTTTAGCGCCCGTTAAAATAATTTGGCAAGGCCCAGTTTGCTTTTTGTGAATCAATTTGAGGCGGACATGATGCATGGCGCTCGTAATAAACTGCTTCTGGCTGTCGTGGGCCTCCTTCAGCGCTGAGTGAAATGTTGCTTTCGCCTTCCATTATCACCCGCTTGCACCCGTCACCGAGGCACGCGTGCTCTGGTCCAAAAATACATTTTATGAATTTTGAATGATGGAGGTGGGAGCAAGAGCCGCGAAAACGCCTGTTGGCATCCAGATACGGCTTCGCCCGCGCCAGATTTGCGGAGGAGATAGTCGAATGGTTTTGATTCGAGTATAATTAGAAGCATTTCCGGCAGTCGCAACTTCGTAAGGACGGCCGGAAGCAGGACGATAAATGCTCCACCAACGATTCTGGCTCCGAGAAATTTTCGAGCGGAGCCCCTTCCACTTCGAGATTTCAATCATAACGCGAGGCTTTACCTTATGGTTTTCTCCCTTTTGAAGATTCCTGAGGGAATAGGAGAAGTGAGTTGGTTGGTCGTTTTTAATGAGCATAAGGAAAAATGGAGCCCAGACAATTTAAAAAAAAATTTACTCCTTTTAAAATGATAAACTTTGCCACTATATAGGCAAATGTAGCTCTTCGGTCAATTGTTTCTCCATGGCATGCATGCCGCTCTGATCCATGCATAGCCATCAATGCATAATAAATGTTTGTCGTGAATACACAAGTAATGTATTTACAGAAACTTTGGCATTCGTTCCATATATTTTTCTAAGCAATAGGGAAGTAACTAATATGGATTCATCTTTATGGAATAATTCAATTTTGATGTTCATGTAAAATGATATTCCATACGATCGGCAGAATTTTAATTTGTTTTGGATATCCACAATCAGGTATACATTCCACTTCTTCTCAGCAATAGGGATGTAACTAATACGGATTCATCTTTATGGAGTAATTCAATCTTAAATTGGAATAACAGAAAAAAACCTTTTTCGTAAAGGTTAGAAGTATTAATATAAACTAAAAAGAATGAACTTCTGTAAAAATACGAACTCGGACAGTATGTTACCCCATTGAGTCAAGTTTTACTGAATTTTTAGAATATCATGTATGAGACAACGATAACAAGAATTATGGTAAGCAATACGAGTTTACTATACATGCATATAACTCGTGCAAGACAAGCGCAAGATAAAGCTATTCTAGTCATAGGCTCATAAAAAGTCATAAAACACGTTTCGTTGTTGACCAAGATCTTTTGCCGCTTATCTCGCGGCTTAGCAGTATCTACTGAGCGTAGCTTTATAAATCTAGTTGATGGCACCAAATTCAGATATAAGCACGTTGTTGTTTGGATAAAACGTGCCATCGTACACGCCAAGATTTTAAGCAAGATCATATTTTTTCCAAATCTTTTTCATAGTCAAGACTTTTCCAAACGATTTGCGGTAGAAATTGCATGACATGCACAAACTATTTTCCTATATATTGCAACTGCATGCAATTGCAGCAATGCCTAAACGTGATTGCATTCTCTAACAGGAAAAAAAATCAAATCCCGCATATATAGAAAAATATCTTAAACAATCATGTTTTCCATAACTGTTCGCAGTTTAAACAGCATGCATTGAAAGTGGTCGTCAAGTCATATTATATATCTGCAATGCTGGAATTTTCGGAATCAATTCCGTTTTTCGTGTTTTTTCCATGCTTATTTATTTTTTATAAATTAAAGAAGAAATGTAACGAATGTTTAAGCCTTATATACTGTTTAGGAACAGCAATCCCACAAATTTATCGGAATTTTGGAAAATCGGAATCGGAATATTGAACAAAAATACGTTTTCAAGCATGTTTATTGACTTCTCGAACTTGCATTACATAAGCAGCATCTTTATGACGAGGAAGAATACATGTACACGCAACACATGCACTGGCTCTATATCCATTTAAAAAAAATTAATTGCAACTACAGTGTAATTACTGTACGGTGCAAAATCCTTATATAGAAATATAATTTATTATACTATCAAATCAAATTGTGGATAATGAATTAGTTTAAAAATTAAACAAATTCCTAACTACTATTTTAAAGGGAGTACATGGCGTTGATGGGTGATGAATTTTAGGGCAAAAATGTTACTAAGTCCTAAACAGCGCTCTTACGATTCATAATAAGTAGACAGAATAGTAACAAAGTGTTTAAAGTGGATAACACATTTGAAATCTATTGTAGGCAATTTCGGATCACCGTGTTTGTTTTGCGACGCTATTCAACGACACTTCAAAATAAAATTTAAAAAAAAACGCGCCGTGAATCGCAAATAAAACCAAATGTTCAGTATAACTAGCAGAGTCAGCATGCACGCCTCCCCGGAACAGTATAAGGTACCGTTTAAGAGGAAATTAAAGCCTATAGTGAAACAATGTTTTTTTCACATAGAGATATTTTATTCCATAGAGTGATGCTCCGTTAAACAACGAGTACGAGCAAACAATGCGCCGTAAAGGCGGACGATCAAAATTCCTGTAATTCGACGTCATCGTTCGCTTCATGGCCTGTTACGCGACTTCGTTGTAAGCGCCATTTCGTCTTAACCGATTTCAAGTGCGACCGTAGAACCCAATTACATTAGTCCGCTTCTTTCACGTAAACAACTGATGCAAGCGTGAAAGCGCTTTATAAATGCATTGACGGTAATTATCCGAAGCAACGTTCCTTTAACACGACCCAGAAAGAGCGGAAAACGGAAGCGAAGCCCACCTCCTAAGTTGGGCACCTCCAGCAAGTTCCTCGCGGAGTATTTACTGCACGGCGCGCCAGCTTTTGTTTACTCGCGAACCATGATGGCCCATATGTCAGAGTCAATTTCTATTGTTCTTTCGGGCTACCGCAAGCTTCATTTTTTGGTAAGGAAAAATCGCCTATCTCGAACAATTCGCGTAAGGGAATCGTGAATCATTGCACCCAACTCCGAGCGGAAGATAAAGGGGCTCGAGAGTGAACGACTTTGTGCCTCTATGTGGAGCATATTCCACCAATGAAGGCCATCTCCCGCAAAATCGATTGTCTGGCTGTTCCGGGACACATCCAGAGCCGCGCGCCTCTATTTATTGCACCCACGTATAGAAAATGGAGGTTACTGGTGTAACATCCTTTGCATATATCAGGCTTAATGGCCGAGGCCTAAGGAGCGCGCAGAGATTGCGCCAAATGAAGACTGGATAACATCTTCGCCCATTTAGCGCGTTATTGTTTTAATATTTCAGCGCGAGTGCAGCTGCCCCAACACGGACTTAGAGACTAACGAATTTATGCGCTTCCAAAAATAATCAACATTTACCAAATTACCTCGAGTTCACGAATGAACGAGGTTGGCTCAAAGACGATCTTCTCTTATAGGCTTTCTTCGCATTTAGACTATAGAGAGGAAAATTTCTATGCTGCACACGGTATATAGAAAATGAAAAAAAAAATAAAAAAAAACGTATTTTGTTGGACATTTAGTGGGGAAAAAAAATGGCTGGTTTCATGCTTATCCATTCGAGCGGACAAAAAGTCTAAAGAATGTTTCGGGCAATCGACATTTTTCTTCTCCAATATCTCAGAACCGGACAAGTAGAGGAGTCCTCGAGCCATGCGTATCTTAATTTTTAACCTTTTATATTGATTAAAATAAATGTGCGCGAGACGAACATACTTACATGTACATGTAATTATAATCAGTTCATTTATCTTTTTATAGGTCACGAAAACTCGCACTACTTAGTATTAAAGGTACATCCGGAAAACAATAATAATGCTTATAAACTAAAGGCAATATTAGTTTAAAAAAAAAGATACAGAAATGACTTGTATTAACAGTATAGGTATACTAATCAAATTACTTTTATAGCGTAATAAAAATTAAATGCATTGTACGAGCATATTCGTTAATTCGAAGACACTTTAGTATTTACCTTTGTTCCAGATTATTTAGAAACAGCGTGATTGAAATTAAAAAATTTATGACATTGCTATAATTTCCTTACTATATCTGTTGCATCATCGTGCATGTACTTCAAAAGAAAATTTAAGAAATGTTATCCAATTCAATTCAACTGCTAAATATTGGCAAGTCTTATACATGTAGCTAAGACAAACATCAAATGTCGACCTCGAAAGAAAAGCTGAACTGAAGGAAAAGAAATTAGTCTGCCGTACCCTAAATCCACCATACATATAATTCTAATTCGCTAGTATAGGTTAACACCAAAGCGACCAAGTCCAGCGAGAACGTTAAATAAAAAAACGAAAGGAAATACAGTAGCCATCTTCGGGAAAATAATACTTACAATGGGCAGTCGTATATGACGCCAAGTCCCCAGAGCAATTTTCAACCTTCTTTCGCGAAATTTAAGAAAGAATAAAATTGCTGGAAAAGTTTCCACTTGAATGCCCACGAGGGCGCACAGGTATTTGGCAACAAAATACGGTCTTAGTTCGTGTTCCTTATCAATCGTGCAAGGTTCTATAGAAGCGAACAGACGCTCGGTGGTCGTTCTTGGATAAAACAACCCCTTCGGGTCCAGTTTCTTACCATACAGATTACAAAGTTCAGACGTGAATGGGCAGTCTGGAAGCACAGACATATACTGTAAAGTATTTGGGTCTTCTTTTTTTTCAAATTTTCATTTGGGGGCTGTCTGTCGTTTTCAAACGCTTTTTGAAGAACAGAACTCGGTGAAAAATGACATTTCAAGTATCCCCAAGTCAGAGAAGATCAGTTGTGCTACTAGAATAAATTCCTACGCCTTGAATAGACAATTCCGCTCTACTTTAAGCAGATATTCCGTAAATATTTCAAGTATAAAGTAATTATCATTGTAATTTTGCTGCAATCACAAGAAAGTCAAAAAGGTAAAAAACAAATTAAAAACAATTCCAAATTAAACTTCCAAATTCTTTTTGCATGCGATTAGACGATGGAATAGTCTTTCTAAGGATAGTTTAAAGTTAATTCACGTTTAATTTAACAA
>JAQGAO010001854.1:0-22177 GCA_034697705.1 Ommatoiulus sabulosus | reverse complement strand
AAAAAAAGCAAAGGGTATATCCTTACTTTTTTTTTGGTCCAAAAAAAATTGTTTTCCGATTTCATCGATTTTGGGCTTGTTCGATTCGTCTCGACGAATCAAATCCGTAAAGCGTTGAAAACACGGCGTAAAACGAGTTTAAGAGGTCGAAAAATGATTTTGAAAACGTATTTTTTCTAAATTGAAATTCCATTTATGGTACTTTAAACTCGTTTTACCCAATTTCTTCAAAAAAGTTTGGTATATTGGCTTTGAGGCGACTCGAATGAGCCTAAAATCGAGCAAATCGGACAACTTTTGATTTTCCAAATAAAACAAATTATTTGCTCCTAATTTCTCAATTTTGGTCCCATGCGTATCCTTTTGACGTCTGACTTGCGGATGACTTTGAACAAACGTCGCAAAATAAAGTTTTATTAGTAGAAAACGAATTTAAGTATTCGGATGTTTAAAAATCCGATGTTTTAAAAATACCGCCTTACGATCGAAGTTATGCTTCATATGTCCATGTCATTGTAAGATGTAAATAAGTCAATATTTTATCGATTTTAACTTAAATCTTTGAGTCTCTGGTGTTTCAAGTGCCAAAAAGTCAGTTTCAAACTCAAAACGATGATTTTTAACGTTTCTGGTGCCAAATTCTTCCGAGTTGATTTTCAGGAGATTTAGTACTTGCGTTATAATTTGTGTTGTCATATGTGCGAATGGTATCGTTTAAATGACTATTTTCAGTCGAATGGTTAACATGGTTATCATGGTTAACAGTATGTTGGTAATGAGGTAACTGCTAGTTCATTATTAATCTGATAAGGAGATGATATCAATTATATTATTAAATAAACTTTAATTTCAAAACAATGACCTATTATTGCACTCTCGTGCAATTTGATCACTTTCTTATGCAAATGGTGTCCCAAGATACAGACCACATTCTGAAGTAATATGCTCTTTGACATTTTGACAAAGCAGAATTAACATTTCTTCATTGGGCAAACATATTATTCTCGGATAAGTACAATATATTTTGGAAACATTATGATAAATTATGTAAAGAAAATCCCAAAAAACGGATATCGTTTCTAAAATGTATGGAAAAGTTATTATTAGGAAAAATATATGCTTAACCGTTTCAGGCATCTAAGCGGTTTTTGTTTTTTTACGAAAAGCTTTCCAACTTATTTTGCAAGCATTTCAAGTAATAAGCAAAGTTTCTGTTTTTTGGAAAATTAGCTAATAATAATGCAAATGTATCTGAAATAAAAATAAATACTTGTTTTATTAACAGCATGAAATTGTTTCTGTTAAATATGCATTTTTTTCGACAAGATTTCCAAATTTTATTTCAAGTTTTGCATGTTATGCAAAAAACCATATTTACATTTAAATGAAACTTTCCATGAATATTACGTGTTATCTCAGTTTTTGTAAACAATTATTATATTATTAGGTTATCATGTATCATTGCATTTAAAAAGGGTACAACGTTAAAGGTCTGGAAAGATTTCGATAATTTTTTTTTGTAGGAAAGTCAAGCTGCCCCATTTTGCGTGAAACGTTTCCGAATATTTTTACAGCGTAATGTTTATCTAACAGGGTATTTTCTTAGGGTTTTTCATTACGGGTTTGGAGTATACAAATGTGGCAAATAAATTTTCACCAAAATTAGCTTTGAAAATGTTTTAATTAATAAAAAAATGAATTCACAAATGAATTGTAAAAATACATTTCCAATTCAATAGATATACATATATTTAACTTTATTAACAAATTTTCAAATAAAATTGCAAATTACAAGATTGTTGTATGTTCATTTGATAAAACCTGTTTTTACGAAGTTGATTCTAACACTTGCACAAATTGGAACCAGTTAATGTTGCCCACGTTGTCGGAATAATCGGAAGAAAACGTCAGGTAGAAGTCGTGAAGTCCGCTGGGGATGAACTCGATGAACTGTCGAACTTCTGTCCAGTTCTCGTTGTCACCGGTGTCTCCGGTAATCACTACAGCAAACGCTTCAGAATGAGGGTCGTCCAGGTGAAGGTGTATTTTACCGATGTGATCCGCTTTTCCGTCCATCGACAACATCATTAGGATTCCACGGGCGCCATCCTTGAAGTCCACGTCTTTGTAGCCAATAATTCCGTTATTATTCAGGTTGCCAGCGTATTGGGCGCACTCGATGTCATCAGCGCAATCGGTTTTTTCCACTCCACCAGTCGAATAGTCCCAAGCCGTAGCTGGAATTTTCTGGAATGCATTTATTAATCCTACGTTGGATTGCTTTCCGGTTCGTAAATCGGTCTTCAGCGTCTTCCCATCGTGCAGTGTTGAGGCGATGGCCACATGGACGATGCAAAAGAAATACAAGAAGTATGGACTCATCGTGAATATTGTGATTGAGCTATGCTCGTTGTGCAAAACAGGCCGTTTATAAAGCAAAAAATCTAGATCCTATCATAGACCTTCGATCCGGATTCATTACCTTCACCGGTTATAGGGTTACTGTCCCAGTCAATAATTATGTAATAATATAATTAAATAATAATGCGGAGCACGTAGCTCGCTTATGTCACTTTCATCATGTGACGATGTTTACACATGTTTGGGTTAAACTTTATCGCTGTAAGTGATTTACTTCGAAACGTGAAGTAGTTTGTTTTTAAAAATGTAGATAAACGACTTTTAAAAGCAAATGCCAGTTCGTGACCGAGTTACCAGCGGAATCACAGAACGCTAACGGAATCAGGAACGGAACGGAATGTCATTGTTCGTTTGTCTAGTGTAATATTCAGTGCATGGTGTTCGTAGTGTTTTCTGGCATTCAAGGGTCAGTTTTAACACGTTTGGTATTGCGCAGAAGTGAAGGATACTCCTCGCGCTCTTGTGTGATCACTAGTTTCGCAACTATTCCAATCACTACGAACATGTGCGTAGTACCGTGATAAAATAAAATTGATTATTCCAAACATTTTAATGTTATCATAGATGCTTCAGGAATCGTGGTTTTTTTCGCTGCCGTTCTATTTAGTTCTATGTAGATTGTAGAATTTTATTCAACGTTTACATCAAAAAACATTGCCAAACCAACCATACTAAACGTTGAAAAAATGCAAGCAAAGATCTCAAGCATCTTTTTATAGTCATTTTGTACATACAGGTATTTGGTAGCTATTTTGCTTACCGATTCCAAAAGATATATCTTTTTTAAAACCAGTGCACACATTGAATTAAGCATTTTTCTACACTCATTAATATCTTTATGAGATCAATCAGTATCATGCGGGAGTTGCACTTCGTGGACACCCGGTAGGGATGTCCAGGTAGTGGCCGGAAAAATTAAGCATCGAAATTGCCCAAAGCCTCATAATCATGTAAATTGTATGTATATTATTTTTAACAATTTGGAATCATTTTCAAAATTTCAAACAGTATGTACATTAAAGTGATTCTAATTAGCATGCTTAATTGGTTCTATGAGCAATCCATTTTTTGTAATTTAGGGTTTCCCAACAGATGACTTAACATGCTTTAAAAATGACCACAATCATGTCATCTCATCTGGGCACAATATTCAACGTCTATTGGAACAATAAGGTGACCTCTATTTTATGTCATGCTAGTGTGTTTTAAACAATAACAATTTAAAGTTCAAAAAGTGTTTTCAGTATAAGCGCTGATGTGTCAAGCGCTATCAATTATTCAATTAATCTCGTGATAACGTGAACTAATTAAATCTGGCGACTTACTGATTACTATAGGTATGGACTTTCTATCTATTATTTTGATCGTATCATTCAGATACCCACAGGGTAGCACAATGGTGGCCACTGGTTCAGACTTTAATATAGTAATCAGACTATCGCGGTCATTAGCATAAAATAAAATGGGCGGAGCGATACGATATAGGATCGAAACAAGCGATTATCTAATGGATTTCTAAATCACCAGTGGACACCGTGTGTCGCTACGAACTCATCGTCAGGTAAGAATGGGCGGAGTCACCATACTGGTATTTCGTATTATGTGGCTAGGAGGTAGAAAAAGCTTGCTGAAATTTGATTGGTATTGCATTTTACGTCATACACAATACTGTAATTAAAATGGACTTTGAGCTACAACTGAAGAAACTGCGCAGTTTCTACTCGAAAATCTAAACTTGCGTTTTTGGAGTTTAACGGATGACTACGACTATCTACTTTGAGGACTTTCAGTTTCAGGTTAGTTCAATTAATTGTCCTGATGAAAACTTCATACATGTATACATTACATTAATCGCACGCGTATACTTGTAGGGATAGTGGTATACGTTTGACAGATCGTGGTACTTAGGCAGTCGTGAAGTCACGTACAATATGCAAAAAAATTGCATTAAACAGCTGTAATCTTGAGTATGTTTTGCACAAATGACTTCTCGTCTGCTAAAGTACGATTTTAACGCTTCTATCTGAGTACCTCTATTAAGATTAACTATCAGGTAAACCATACTGCATTTTTGTCATTTTATTGCATGTCGCTGTTTTTTATCGTTCATTTTCTTACATTAAATGGACGCTGACACGTCCCGTTTTTTTTTGCGTTTTATGCTACCCAGTTTGACAGACTAACAACATGTTGGTTTGAATTATAATCGGAACATATGACCAATCAGTCGACCGGTATAAATTGTTTTTATTGATATTTTTTGATTAATTGATCAGTCTATAGACTATTGGAAGCAACGTAACATTTGGCGAATCTGATTCAGCGGGAAAATTCAATAATATGCAACGCGCATGCTTGTATTAAACGTAATTTATTTGAATTCTATAAGATATTGATGTTGTAAATTGACTCGTAATATATATAATACATTATTCACAAGGTTGTCAACAGTAAGCTCCACATAATTGTATTACAAATGTTGCTTTAAAGTCATTTGCGAGATTTGTCAAGGCATTTCAGAACGACCTTGCATGTTGAAGAAGTTTTAGTGTTCTAAACTTTCCACAAATGTAAACGAGTTGATGTTCCCGACATTGCCGGCATAGTCCGATGCAAATGTCAGGTACAAGTCGTGAAGTCCAGTAGGAACGTACTCGATAAACTGCTTTACTTCAGTCCAGGCTTCGTTGGTGCCAGTATCTCCGGTTACCACTACAGCGAAAGGCTGTGCGTGAGCATCATCCAAATGAAATCGTATTTTTCCAATGTGATCTACGCCATCATCCATGGCCACGAGGATGTGGAGTCCTCGAGCCCCGCCTTTAAAATCCACATCGTAGTAGCCAATGATTCCTTTTGCATTCAGTAAGCCAGCATATTGCGTGCATGCACTTTGATCTGTACAGTTGAACACACGTACGCCACCCTCTACGTGATCCCATGTTGTGGCAGGTATCTTTTTGAATGGATTAGTCAATCCTACATTAGATTTGCCATTGGGCAACTTGAAGGCTATAGCCACGTTCACGACGCAGAAGAGATAGAGGACCTGAAGCTTCATTGTCTGTTTCGTATAGTGCAACAAGTTTCACATTGGCGTTGTGCAGGCACCAAACGTAAATGGTGCTCTTTATATAGCAAAAAAAAAGTGAGTCAGCACAAAGGTTCTTGGTTTCGATCCGGATTTTGTTATCATTGTACCATGGGTCGTTTGTCATTTTTTATGTATGATGATAAATGTGATAGTGTCGTTTTAAGGTTCATTCGAAATCTACTCTACGTGCATGGCACGTGTTGCCCAAACAGGAATTCCATGCATATTATGTAATACTGACATTATCTCAAGTAGTTTTCAATTTCGATCCGTATTTCTAACTCTGGAGTCGTGGGTCTTTTTTCCGTGTGATTATAACTTCTGTAATCGTATGCGCGAATGGTACTGACTGATATAGCTCTCAAACGATCCGCTATAGAGTTAACGATCACTTTATAATCGCTTTAATGTATAAACTATGCACATAAAACCTTGAAAATAATTCCAAATCAAAAACCCTCGCGATAAAATGAGCGTACATGAGAGAGCCTGCCCAAAATAACCGAATTTGATTATTATAACGAGCCGGTAATGTTTTTGGTGCAAATTTTTGTTATCAAATTTTCCTTAAATCTAAATAGGATGGCCAACAGACACAAATTGCTCCCAAAAGAATTTACAAATGTATAATAACATTAAAATGATAGCAGCATTAAACTGAAGATGGAACGACACAATGTTGATATAGTGAATGGTACATTTAATAGGTGATCTCACAAGTGGTTGAGAAGTTTTCAGTCGTGTGTGATCAAAAAAATGCTGTTACTGACCCTTGAAATACAGCAATCACTACGAGCATCAGCGTTACACCGTGCGGCATTCGGAATTTCCGCAAAATTACTTCTCAAGTTCACAAATAGGAATTTTCCTTTTAATGTCATTCATCAGAATTTAAAAGAACTAGTCGATGTTTCAAAGCAAAAACGTGTCTAAAGATGACCACGTGATAGGTGTCCCATTCACGAACGACGTGATCTGCATCAAGTTCTCGGTGACACTAGCGTGACCTGCAAAAAACCCGGATAAAGGTACCATTTTGTACCCAGACAGCAGCACTGCCATTATCGGACTAGATAATGAATCCGGATCGAAGGTTTATGATAAGATCTAGATGGCTTGCTTTATAAACGACACGGTGGTAAGTGCAACTAGTAAAGCTCATTCAGTACACGATCCACGATGAGTCCATACTTCTTGTTTTTCTTTTGCATCGTCCATGTGGCCATCGTCTCAACACTGCAAGATGGGAAGGGGCTGAAGACCGATTTAAGAACCGGAAAGCGATCCAACGTGGGATTAATAAATCCGTTCCAGAAAATTCCAGCTACGGCATGGGACTATTCGACTGGTGGAGTGGAAAAAACCGATTGCGCTGATGACATCGAGTGCGCCCAATACGCTGGCAACCTGAATAATAACGGGATTATTGGCTACTACGGTGTGGACTTTGAAGATGGCGCTCGTGCATTTCAAATCACGGTGTCAATGGATGGAACAGCTGATCACATCGGAAAAATATACCTTCATCTGGACGACCCTCATTCTGAAGCGTTTGCTGAAGTGATTACTGGAGACACCGGTGACAACGAGAACTGGACAGAAGTTCAGCAGTTCATCGAGTTCATCCCCACCGGAGTTCACGACTTCTACCTGACGTTTTCCTCCGATTATTCCGACAACGTGGGCAACTATAACTCTTTCAAATTTGTCAGAGTGTTAGAATGAACTTCGTGAAAAGACGCTATAGTCACACAGTTCTGTGTAATACTCTCAAAATCTTGTAATTTCTTGTTCTATAGCCTATAGAAACTTGTTTTAAAAAAGCCTCTCAAATTTGTGTTAATAAAATCTGTGTTTTGAATTCGATTTGTATTTTTGTACGACACATTGAATTGATTTGTGAATTAACAGCATCTTCAAAACTAATCTTGATTAACAAGAGAATACAAAATGACACCCACTATTCGCATAGGATTGATACTTTTGTAAGATTATTCGTTTCATTATAAAATAAATGTTTCAATGTTAAAAAGTTTTTTTTATTAAAATTTAATTCCCATTGTACCATTTTCTGGCTGATGTTATGGGTGGGGGCACTAATGAAATATTTGCATAATAAGAGGGGAGCAATGTTGAAATATCTGCTCTAAGAAGGTGGTAATGATGAATTTTTTGCTCAAAAAGTGGGCTCATTTCATCGCAAGGGTTTTTGATTTGGAATCATTTTCAAGGTTTCATGTGCATAGTTTTTTGGTTGCTACTTTTTGAAATATGGAAACTTTCAATATTGACGAAATTTTCATGTTTGGCGGTTTTTGGTATGGCCGGCACTCTTCTGATTTATTCATCAGTAATTGATGGATTTAAATTAATTTTACTTTTACGTTTGTTTTTACTTTAAAATGACGTACCACTCAATTTAAAGTCACTAATACTGAAACATACCCTATTTCTAAAATAGCTAAGAATTTTGTTAGTATAAATATAAAATATTTCAAAATTTATTTAATGAACACTTTATTATGAATCTACTACACCAGTTCAAAATTTAAATCTGGGATCATTTCTATTATTCCAACGTGACATGTCATTTTACACCATTTTATACAGAAGTGCATTAAATAATTGACACAAGCAGCTCAGAAATAAATATTGCTCTAAAGTCTATAAATTACAATAATATTTTAATACTATTTTACAAAACTGATTGACACAGCAATTTACACCATTTAACAACAACGATTGTTGAGTAAGATATTGAGTGATTTAGACAGATGTATGCCTAGCTTCTAAACGAAAGTGGTGTGGGAAAAAGTCCTGTGGTAATCCGAAAAATCAATCGTGTATCGCATTAATTTCACATAATTTAAAAAAGAGTCGTGTTGTTTTTCTTATTAAAATCTAAACGTTTTCCCTCTAGCTAGATTGTTTCAGCACATTCTTTTATAAAAATCAAGTAGTATACAGTTTAAATGGATTTATTATGTATATTTAAAAAAATTGTATATAAACATTCTATCATTGGTTAAATTGTCGTTTTTTAGACCAGCGTTAACTTTTTCAATAAATAGTGTCGTAATTTTGTAAGATATATGCCTTTTTAATAATAATTTCCTGTTTTTTTTATATAAAAATCATTATTTTCTATAAAATAATTTTGTTTGAAAAATCATCTGTTTTAGGAATAATTTCATAGTCTTTCAGAAAGCAATTTTTGATAAACAATAAATACACATATGTTATCCTTGTTTTCAGCAATGGTTAATTCAACACCGGATAATCGGGAGTGTACAGCACAGTCTGCACTAGGACATTTCGCAAAAGGAAGTTAGCCCACTCTGAAGAATTGAAAAGTGTCAATATCGCCAAGGTATTTCCCGTACTCTGAGGAAAATGTAAAGTACAAATCGTGAGTCCCAGCCGGCAAGTACTGCAGAAATTGGTTGATGTACACCCATTCGTTACCGCTGTCTCCCACAACTACGCTTGCAAAGGGTTCTGTGTGTTGGTCATCCAAATGTAGGAAAATGGTTCCCAAGTCCTCTGTTCCTCCGTCTTTGTACTGGATTACTCTCATTTGCAGTCCACGGGCTCCGTCTAGGAAATCCATTCCGTAGTAGCCAATTATTCCAGTTGCATTGATCCAGCCTGCGGAAGTGCCACAATCCGTCGTTTTGCGAGTTCCGGGGCGCACCCCACCGGCCGCATAGCTCCACGTTGTGGCACAAATGGACGTGAACGGGTCAATGGACTGGACGTCTGTTAGTCGATCACTTTTCCCAAATTTGGTTGCCAAGCTTGAGTCCAAGGCTGATGTCATCACCGTTTGTAAAATGCAAAGCACCAAGAGAAAACGTGAACACATGTTTGAGTTTTTGGAGTATTAATAACAGAGGGCCTCTAGATTGATGTAAAATTTATTGCGAAACGTTCGTAGGGTTATGTATATGGTATATATACTGTATGATAAGTTTTATCTTATTTAACTTTTGAACGTGGGTATCTCGACTTAACAAAAAACGATAAGTGCAGCTTATTATCTCTAGAAATAGATTATAAAGGACACTTTTGATGGTGTATGGTTATTAGAGATAAGAAAGCATTGTGTGCGTATAGTTTTTTACATGTACTGTATTTCCCCACTATGCTACATGTTTTGAAGGACAATTTCGTTATAAGGAAGGATTTTAACCTCAAGATTTATTAACCCTTGCGTAGTAGTGTATGATACCCTAAGGTATATCATTTTACAAAAAATGAGCTTACAAGGATTTAAAAAATAAATAAAGAAACTTGGAAATAATTCAAAGTTGAAGGCGCAATAAAACAAAGGTTTTAACAGACGATTTTGCCTTTTTGGTTCAGTTCTTAATGTTTCTTTACATTACAATACTTGCCCGGTATCGCCCGGCCAAATATACTTGCCCGGTATCGCCCGGGCAAATTATACTTGCCTGGCATCTTCGAAAAAAATCCCATAGACATTGGATCACTGGTAAACCCTCTTATAGGATGGATTACATGTACTAAATATTGTCCAGATTTACGTGTATATTTTTATTATGCCCGGCATCATATCATTAATTTGAAGCTTTGTGAACAGGGTCTTAATTATGGTTAAAGTATAATTAATGAGAAACGTTAGTTTTTCTAAATATGCATTACATACATAATATATAATCAATTATCTCAAAAGTTCTTGATTGTCCCAGCTATATCGAATACATGTTTGTCTCCAAGCAGATATTGTTGATTCACCAGCGCTTTTTATGATATAATTTTGAATGCCGTCATGTTTAATCTAACACATGTTAATCTCGTGACTGTTGATGGAAATTTCAGTTGACTAATTGTTTTATCGTTTTAGTTCCCCTTATCTCATGATTATAAATGTGAACAGTTAATTATCTGTTTAATATCAGTATTTGATGATGTTCATTTGAAGGCATTCAGGAAAAAATACGAAAAAATAGCTTATTTATTAATGAATTCTATTTCATGGAATTTAGATCACTGGAATAAAACGCTATAACAGCTCGATATAATTTTGTAATTTTTTTAATATTTTGCATTCATATGCGGATGAGCTGCTATCTTGATTGGTTCTGTATAGCAGAAATGGATATTTGGAAATGAATTTGATCGGCTATAAAAATGTCAAATTAACAGGATTTTTCATAAACTGCATTTGAATAAAAAAAGCAGTTATCTTAGTTTGAGATTAAAGGCAAAAAAAAGTTAACAGCTATATTCAAATGCATTCCATTTAAATTGCAAGTACATGCACGCTCGTATGTGGTAAAAATTAATTAATTATTTAGATCAGTGTTCAAATATTATTAATTGGATATATAGAAAAATCCGTTTAATCGAATTTGAATGCTAAATGTTGCGTTCCCCTGAAATTAATAGAAAATTATAGAAATATTTTTTTGAAATACTTCAGTTTGTGGAGGATTTTTTGGCAGAATGTTATATTCTAGCGTTTTCATTTGCGAAAAAATCTGTTTTTCATTGTAAAGAACTTTTGTTACACTATAGTGTAATAAAACTACAATTCTGTTGCAGTTATTCGAATCCGCATCCTCAGTTTTACTATAGTAGTACTACACTACAGGATTGCACCTCTCACAGAAAGCTCTTTAAAAGCACCATTTCTATTGAAATTACTAAACTGAAAATAAGTTTACTAAATGAATAACTGTTTTGTAAGACCTCTGTGGGCAATGTTTCATGAACCTATTTTTCGCTGTTGATAAATTCTGTGACATATACTGTAAATTTCACAAAAACAAACAAGGTTCCGAAATATTTATTTTTTAACAATTTATGGATACATCATATTAGTTTTAAAGTTCCTCCTAATAAGGTTTTACAATACTTACTTGTTTTCATTGAATTCAATAATGGCACTTTTTCCAAGGCTCGGAGAAACAATCATCCAAATGCAGGTAAATTCTTCCCAAGTTTTCGTTGTCCAATTCCGGTTCCTGGTTTACTTTCCTTTCTATTGGTTTACTTTAAGTTCTTAAAAGTGTCCAACTGTATGTTTATGCGTGCGTGTGGTTTAGTTTATGCTTATACATTATTAAATATAGGCACAGCATATTTTAAAAATATACATGTGTATAATTCTCAAAACAGTATTTGCACTTTATAACAACCTTGTGTGCACTCCATAACTATGGTTAATTATTCGAATTTTTGGTATTTCGAGAAAAGTTTGCAACGTATAAAAACTGTAATCAGAATACATTCATGGAAGCTACATGATAATTTGTGAAATAATGAAAAACAGACTGTTGACGAAAGGAGTGGTGGTCTCCATTCTGAAGATTTTTATTTTCAAAGCATATATGCGGAATAAAATATGTAATCAGTACACTATACGTGCATTATCACTATATTAATGGCAAAAATTAAACTACAAGTTTACTCTGAGAAATGAAAATGAAGCAATACTGCCTATGTAGTTGTCATATTCGGAAGTAAAAGTGAAATACAAGTCATGAATCCCAGTGGGAATGTACTTAATAAACTGATTTACATTTACAAATTTATTATCGCTGTCTCCAATAACTATCTTTGCAAAGGGCTCCATATGTTCATCGTCTAAATGAAGGTTAATAGTCCCTACGTCTTGTCTTTGGGCATTCCCGTCTCTATCTTGCTGCAACATCATCTGTATTCCACGTGCTCCATCTTCAAAATCCAATCCATAGTAGCCAATGATCACATCTTCATTGATCGAACCAACAGCTGTTCCACAGGCCACGGTGTCCTCGTCGTAAACGTTTGCCCTACCATGTACGTAGCTGTAATCACTCGCACAAATCTCCGTGAATGGGTCAGTCGTGTTCATTGATTGTTCATAAATGGATTTCACGTGTTTGTCAGTTTCAAAGGATTTGCTACTGCCCATGGTTGGTATCATTTCCACTCGAAAAATGAAAATCAAAAAGGAAAAACGTAGCGCGTCCATTTTTGTTGAAATGCTTTCGAAACAGAGTTATAAAACAGGGATTACGGTTGAAGTTTGTACGCATTTATATTGCCCGAGCTTACAGTATCTTAAACTGCCCTTGAACGTAATGTTATCTCGAATATCATACTGTATGAGATCAGATATCGCAATATTTTGATAATGGAATGATCATTTCATTAAACATATGAAAAATTGCTTTTAATTTGTAATTATGAGTATATGATTTTTTTTTCTGAAACGTTGTTCTGTCATTTTTTGACATATTAGCCTAGTCTTGGTAGAAGTGAATGTAACGAATTAAAATCGTCCACCCAATGACATTATGACGCTAATGTTATGACGCTGTCTACATACTGTGCTTTCTATTTGGATTATTAGCTCAATCTTTATTTTATAGTCGCACGAGGACGTGACGTGCGATGTGCTTTCTGGAAATATTCATACTCTGTGCTTCAAATATGTCACTTCCTATTCAACTGTGAAGGCAGATTGTTGATTTTTGTGCTCGTCAGGGGTCCAGTTTGTTAGCCATGATGTCGTCTCTTTGCTCTTGATTAGGCCTGCTTTTTCGTTTTTTTTTTTCAAAGCCGACTGTACATGTATTTGGATACACGGATGGATCACAGGTTTGTTTGAAATAATTTATCTCGTCAAATAGCTTAATTTACGGAAAATAACTGCTTATTTATGAAGAAATAAACACGCAACCAGAATTATTTTACCTATGGGACGATATTCGACAGGCCTACACATACTGTACATGTACATTACAGTATTTGCACCTCCCTCTGAAAGTCTGCATGTAAATACATGTACATTAAAGATATATACGAGCGTAATTAACGGACTTTTACTTAAAGATAACGCGTGTTTGTAAATTGTATTCGCATTAATTGGATCTGATTGAATTATTCAAAATATTTTAAGTAAGCAGCTACGTTCGTAGTTCTGTTCCCGCGTTCCTGGATCTTTCATCAAGGTCATCGGGCTATCACGTGTTAGATTGATAATGGCTTTAAAATCACCTGACTTTTTCATTAAACATGCTGGATAATGCGTTTAAATTTACAATTGAAAAACAAAACACTTAAACGATACTTAAACAGATTTTCGATTAAAGATTACTTGGCAGAGTACAGCTAGTATATCAATAATAAATTTAATTTTAATAATAATTCTATCTGGATAGATTATCAGAATTTCGGAGAAACAACATATTTGCTTGAAAAATTCTAATTATTGATATTTTTATCAAAAATGCAGTAATTGTTGCCAAGAATTGCACTCTAGGACATAACAATAAAGAAGCAATCGTTCATGTTCGTTCATATTACAATAACGGTACTCAAACAAACGAACAAATTTTAGCAAAACAGCAATGCCGAGTTTATTTGGAATGTTTTGGAGAAATTTCCCATTTACATTCCATTAAATCATGAAATCTAGGCATTATCTTATAAAATATTAGTCAATTGAATTTAGCCTAAAATGGCTGCCCTATTGGGTTGTGTAGACTTATGCTTTGATCTGTTTTTAAGCTTTATTCTAGGCTGTAATTTGAGAGATTTTGTAAATATGTTTCGATATTAAGTTATTGCTACAACAATAGTATGTTTACAAAATTGAAATTTTATATTGAAAATTTCCCATATAAACTGCAAGTAAAACGTGGTGCGATGTAATTAATACTATACTGTATACATGTAAACAATCTGCACAATCTACGACAATTAGAAAAAATGTTCATTATAGTGAAAGTTTTCTTACTATGGAGAATTTTCCAGTATACTGCAAAGTATTAATATTAAATCTAATACAGTACTTGTAAATGTTTCACTACAGCGTAATTCTTCCAAACATTTTTAATTGGGCACACATGCATTCACTATAACATTACATTAATAATATATTCATATTAATTAAAGCAGAAAATTGATTTATTTTGGCCATTGTTTTCTTTCTTTTGCAAAATTGACAGTTTTTAATCAATCAAGCACCTCTAAAAATGTAAATGATGCAATGCTACCGATCTTCTCGCCGCGAACGTTGGTAAAAGTGAAATATAGATCACGAACTGAATTCGGAATGAATTCTATGAATTGGTTGACAGTCACCCAGTTTTCATCGCCATCAGTGTCTCCAATAACTATTGACGCAAAAGGCTGTGAATACATATCATCGACATGGAGGTTAATTCTTCCAACACTTTGGTTATTGGGTCCATCCTTGTCCTGAGCTACAATCATTTCCACTGCTCGAAGGCCACTTTCAAGGTTCACGTCATAGTAGGCGAGAACTCCGTTACTGTCAATGTTACTAACGTACGTGTCACAAACGAGTGTATTGGAACAAAACGATGCTTGGATGCCACCGGCTGCGTAATCCCATGACGTTGCAGGCGTCCTTGTGAATGGTTCTATACTGGTAACCTGGTTTCTCTTTCCAAAACGTTTCTCATCATTCCGAGCCACATTGTTGGTACTTGCAATGTTGCTGCTATTCTGTGACGAAGAGTTATCAACCTAAAATAGTATAAGAAAGTTAACGATGATTCTCTGCGATAACTGCTAAAAAGTGCAAAGTCAATGATGTTTAAAATCTTATTGGCAAGAACTTTTAATAACATTGAATACTAGATCTGCGAGCATATAGCTTGCATAGAAAATTTTTGAAACGTACACTAATTCCTCCTATATGGGTTTTGAAAAAACTTAAAAAAACGGCGATTCTCTCCTGAACTAACAGATACCAAATTTAATTAAATTTATCTTTATAATTTTATTATAAAATATTGTAAAATGTTAATAATATTGTAGGTTGTCAACGAGGACATTGTGATTTTCTAAAGCATTGAATGGAATGATCCTTGATAATCATTTATCTTGATTTCATTATTCAAAATGCCTGTGCTGTTTTCTTTCATTCAATAATATGAAAAGAGATATAATGTCATAAAAGTGGCTTTACCTGGAAAAACTGAAATGAAAGAATATTGCCAACAGGCGCTCCGAAGTTGCTGCTAAATGAGAAATACAAGTCACGAGCTCCAGTAGGGATGTATTCAATAAATTGGTTTACTTCAACCCAATTTTCGGATCCGCCTGTGTCTCCTATGATTATCGTTGCAAATGGTTCGTTATGTACGTAGTTGATATGAAGGTGTACGCTTCCAACGTCGTCCCAAAGATCGCCTTTTTGATTAGAAACAACCATTTGTATTCCGCGAGCTCCGTCCTTAAAATCCACGTTAAAGTAAGCAACGTATCCAGTTGCATCAAGGCCGCAAAGGTACGTGCTACACACGGTGGAATCATTGCAAGTACAATTACGGATGTTGCTTCCTTCCACATAATTCACGGATGTGGCCAATCTACTCGTGAATGCATCAGTCGAGCCCAGGTTGTCTTCTTGTCTTCTCTCATGTCCAGAGTTTTCGTCAGCCAGTATTACGGCGGTTGTCCCGCAGACGATAAAGAGCAAGCAAAGTTGATGTGACTTCATTGGGATTTTTTTAAAGCACAAGGTGTTTGCCAGTGTATTGATTTGTTTTCCTTAGGTGTTGCCGAGTATTTATAGGTTGAATTTATCTTCAAAACTCGAATTTGGAGTATCCTGATAAGTAATTTCGGAATAACGAATTTTAATTTACTTCAGTTTTTATTAACCGTTGATAATGTGAAGACTTTGACGTTTCTTCGAAGACACTTTAAAAATGATAACTGCGCTTGAGGGCAGATTGTCAAGATACTGTAGTCCAGTTTTGCTCGGTTGACATTGATTTCCAACTACTGGTACTTCAGATACGTTACTGCAGAATTGATCAATTAATAGAATTAATAGTAATTGGTAACATGTCATTTATTCTTTTTATTTCAACTTGCGTATGTTGCTGTATTGTTTTTTTTTTTTTTGACCTCATGATAAGCATCTTTAATTTATCGGGAATCGTCATATCAAGCTGGCCATTTTCCATGGCAAGAGTCGAGATAGCCCAGTTTTGCTCGCTTTTCACACATTTTCTGGATGATTTCAGACTACTCGTACGCCAGATATATTACTTCAGAATTGATCCATTAATAGAATTAGAAATAATTTGTTAAATATAATTATTCTTTTTATTTCAACTTGAATGTGTTGCTAGTTGGAATTTGTCGACAATCGACATCATGATTGCCATAGTTAATTATCAGAAATCATCATACTAAACTGCATGGACACTCTTCCATTAATGTATGTCTAATATGATCAACCCATCTATTAATTAAGGAACGGAAAATGAAGTTCTCAGATAATCCGCTAAACAATGAGTATAGTCTCCTTTCTCAAGATTCTTATTTTCGCAGCATACACGTGGAATAAAATAATATGCAAAATGGATGTAATCAGTACAATATATGTGGATTATCAGTATATTGGCAAAAATTAACCTAATCTGAAAAATATAAATGAATCAATATTGTCTATGTACAGTATAGTTTCCATTTTCGGAAGTAAAAGTGAAGCACAAGTCATGAATTCCATTGGGAATGTTCTTAATATAAACTGATTTAAATGTACAATTGTATTATCGCTGTCTCCAATAACTACTGTGACTTTACAAATGGTTATACGTCTGTTCATAGTATCTAAAAAGTTTAATATTTCCGGCTACGTCTTGTTTTTGGGCACTCCTGTATTTATCCTGCTGCAATATTACTTGTATTCCACGTGCTCTATCTTGAAAATCCAATCCAAAGTAGCCAACGACCACATCTTCATTGATCCAACCAAAAACTGCCCCACAGACCGCGTAAGCATTTGGACAAATCTCTGTGAATGGGTCAGTTGCATATTATAGAGGTTCATTTTTTGGCATTATTTCACATATTTGTTAGTTTCTAACGATTTGCTACTGTTCATGTTTGGTATCTTTGCCACTCTAAAATTGAAAATCATGCAGGAAAAGCATATTGCGTCAATTTACGGTATGTTGGGACAGGGTTTACGGTTGAAATTTGTGTATTTATATGGCCACGTTTCTAAAATCAAACTGCCCTTGAACGAAAACTAGTTCATTTATGTAACAAAACCTCTTGGATATTGGAAATATCGTGTCAGTATAGAAAATTTAATTTTTTTAAAAAAAATATATATAGCCTACTGAAAAATCCTGAATTGAAGTTTTTTTTAAGATGTCGTGTCGTTATTTCGTTGGCCAATACTTTTTTGATTCACTTTACAATGAATGCGATTTATTACGACGAAGTAGAGCTCTCGTCCACTTCGCCTTTGACAGTCAAAAAGTAGAAAAGACGTACAGCACAGTATAGTTGCACTGGGAATACAGCCTCTAAAAATATCTCGTTTTGATCGATCTGAAATTGTAATTTTAAAAAAGCATGCAATTTCAATAAAAATACACCAAGAAGGTCAAGACTGCAAGTGCAAATTATTTTGGTGAATACTAGAAATAATTTAGGGGTTTCTAGGGTCATGTGCATTATTTTATCGACTGTGACTTTAATAAGGGTGCTCGAACAAGTGCTTTGCAAATGGCAGGCGTGTAGTCACGTGTGCAAAGTTTAAAAGATTCAAGGTTTCGCTGACCAATTAATTTATTCATTTGACTCACGTGATTTCTCGATTTTCGGTATGTAATGATCACCAGCTACCAGTTTCTGATTTTCTCGCCGAGTTCCACGCATATTTTGACCGTTCGGTTTTTCAGACTAGTTCTGTCAAAATTAGCAAAAAATACACAGGGTTGCTATTTGTTAAAAAAAAGGCGGAAACTTTTGCTTTAGAATGCGGTATGTTTTGGAAACTACTGTAGCTCGCTAAATGGTTTCTTGAAAATGAAAAAGATGTTCCTTCAGTGAAAAAGCCAGTCGTTCGCAAGTCCGCCACTATTTAGGCCTACTGAATATCCAAATATGAATCTCAAATAATGTATGGTTTGACCATAAATTGTATCTGCGCAACAAACTGCCATTTTTGTAAATGCGGTTTGCTCACCCAAAGCTGTGGAACCGATGCGCCATGTTGTTTCGTGTTCTCTTGAAAGGATTACAAACCTAAATTTCCAGTGGGCGTAAATACTGGCTGGAGCAGTACTCTTCACGAGGTAATTTCAATGTTTCTTACATGTACATGTACACAGTACACTTTTAATTTTAAAGGAGATACATGTACGTTTTAACATAAACGAAATCCAAAATCCGAAATCTACTTCATTAGATAAATATTACATGTACATGTACGTACTGTATAACCTTTCACCCCAACGCTTAAAGATGTGTGGTGCCTTACTTTACAACCTTAAAAATTCCCATTTACCACGAAACATTTATGGTGAAAAAATCTGCTGAATGGAACGCAATTCGATCCCCTGTAGCTCTTATTTGTAATACCCCTTTTTTAAAAAAGGTTTTTTTTCTGGGAAAAGCGCTTTAAAATAGTGTTCCCGAATAAGGATTGCTTATCCTAAAGTGGTCTATAATCTAGGCACAGTATACGTGATATCATTATGCTCTTTAGGTGGCTTTGCGTTCGCAGCGCCACGTGAATTATTTCGAGTAGAACTAAAATGAAGCCATAATAGACGCTTAAATACTTACATGAAAACAAATTAACAGTAATGTCCTCCCCTGTGAGTATCTTTACCCAATATTAGGCGAGTGACACATTGCTTACGATTGGTTTAATACAAGCACAGATTGGGGTTGAGGAGGAGTTTTTACATTTAAAAACCAGGGCGGCGCTGTCACCCGAACATCAAAGGTGCCGCGACGCGGAGTGCGCATAATGGTATTACGTACAGTATACTGTGCCGAGGGCGTTATCTCTAACGCTCTATATCTGCAATGGTAAATTTATCCTTGCATTTTTTTTTAAGAAAGCAACTTAATTACCTGTACTTAAAAAGAATGTGAAAAGGATGAGCGGGATGATCATTCAGTAGTTACATTTCTTAATGGCTTTATGTTAAAAAAATCTACAAGGACGAATCTTAACATTTTATAATGGGAGAATTGAACCTTTTTAAGCTATAAACTTTCCTTAAAATGCACGCACTAGGGGTCGGGACTCAAGATTCAGCCAACCTCAAGACTGCAACCATCACTTTAGTTGACCTACATGTATTATTTAAGCAATTTTATAGATTATCCGTCATACATTTTTTTTTAAACTTCCTCTGGAAACATTTTTCTTTGGATATTCTTTTCATTTGTTCTTCCTTTGTTACTTTGTTATAGAAGATGACACGATCACGTCTCACCTTTCACCTTCACCAACACTACAAAAGCCCTCGACAACATTTTGTATGGGTCCATCTCGTGGTCCCAACACCAACTGGCATGAATTGATGACAGAAGCAGGATCCCTGCATTTTCTCGCCGACGAGTTTTTCTTTCGAAGGAATTCCCGGAGGATTTCGCTTTCATCCATAAACTTGTAAGTCGTCAACTCGAACTGTACTTGAGTGCTGTATGTAGATAATGTATTGTGTTAAACTAGTCAGGTTAAACTGGCGAAAAAGCGGAAAGGGCATGATAGTTTGTTCAAGCTTGTTCAGTTTAATCCAAGCTATATGCTTATTGGGCCCCACACACTCCAAATTTTGATCATTTTCGTGCCTCAGTCCAGGTTGTAATGATAGATTCCCATCGAAACGTTGACTAGCTATTTTCAACTAAAAAAAAACAATGATGGGTTTTTGGAATGTTAGGCATTGGCAAAAGTATACATGTATCAACTTATCTCTGGACCAATGGGTCGTTTTCTGTAAATGAGCTTTCGGAACATTTTTCGTATAAGCACAGTTGCTCGAAATGGTTGTACGTAACAGTATTGTAACTAAATAAATACTCAAATTTATCATGGTTAATAAATATATGTAAAATATTTCTTCCTCAACCGTTTATTAATGTGTATTCGCAAAAAAAAAATGTTTATATGACGAACCACTTGACATATTCATAAAACTAAAATTTGAGAAATTAGCTTTTAAAAAAGCCTTCAATTCCATGGCAAAATTATTTCAAAAACTTATGTATCGTTTGCTTTATGCGTATACTTGTACAGTATATTAGCCTAAAGTTATTTTAGGCTTTCAATTTGATATCTTTAAAACATTTTACACATAGATACATGTAACGAAGGTAAAAAACTGGGATATGTGAATGTCATATTCATAAATTTTTCACGAATTCATTTTAAATTTAAAATTAAATGGAATTTATAAAAGCGCGCCTTTTAGAGATCATATGCTACAGCGTGAGGTAAAAACGAAGTTTATAATTCATTCAAAATTGTCACTTTGGAAATACAAAAACGTGAACATTCATTACTTTCCTACCTTCGTGCAGTGTAGAAAAACAATTTTATTAAAAATATCTAATTTTATACACAAAAACTTTCAAAAAAAAATCCCATATCAGCGATTACCAAAAAATGATTCTCCACTGTCCCTTGGGCTTTCCTGATTTGAAAGTAACTTTATTAACATTTTATTTTTAGGATTCGAATATTTTAGAAGCTTGATTACATGCTCATCGTGCACATGGTGAAGAGCAAAGGGACTGTGCCCACCTTTGATGACGGATTTATAGTCCGCTCCCAGGACAAGATCTGCAGCAGGCTATTGACGCCCTCTATGGCCAGCTGACTTACTATCTTCAGCAGCAACTACTTCAACATCTACCAGGTCTTGTGACCAGCTACAGGGTTTTCAATCGCATCATTCCCTGCTGTTGGAAATCGAGCACTGCACCAAGAAAGATCCCAGTTTTGCCCTTTCCCATCGTAGGCCTACGTCTTCAGAGCCAAGCGGAAGGCACCACTTGTAGTCTGTGAGCAATATCAAACGGTTCAGCATATTTAGCCTACTGTTAAAGTTTGCTTGAATAAGACAAAGTGGTATGCTAATGGTTTTTTTAAATAGTTAGCGATGGTGTCATCATTTGACCTCGCCTCGAAAATGGCCCAGAATCAGCCCTGGGTCGGCCATCCTGACCGATGGTTTTTCATGGTTTAAAAATTCCCTCGGTCGAAATGGCAAATGCCAGGATGGTTCCCCTAAAAATCGGCCATGACCGTATCTTTATTTCCCACTTTATTGCTCGCTCGTTAATTGATACCCATATTGATATTGATACCTCGTTAAAACGAATCTCAAGTGACGTTAACGTCGATTGATTGTTTTAAAACAAATTACCCTAAAAGTTTCATCAGTGCCCAACTCTTGGAGCCAAATTTCAGCATTGCTTCCACCCTCCTCCCTTAATCCTCTTTGAGCGAACATACACGTTTATTGGTTCACCAATAGGCACTCTAGTTTTTTCAACTTATACCATGTTCAGTCGTACTCACAACTCATCGTAATATCAGACAACTCCGATAATGTTCTTAAACTGAATATTTCATCATTGTCACCCCCCCCTCTCCCTTCTGAGCGAACATCTCATCATTGTACGTCCCTCTTGTAGAGCGAATCAATGCCCACCCCATCTAAATGGAAATGTTATAGGTCCTATCCCCATAACTGATAAAACTGCTGATGACATGGGCAAATCTAGATTTTGATTAACTTTCTAATGTCCCGTCATTGACCGTCATCTCGAAGGGACTTCCGGGTTGGTGGATGCGACTCTGGCGGATACTGCAGCTGTTATATGCTTGGCTCTCGCTCACTGTGA
>JAQGAO010001853.1:0-22183 GCA_034697705.1 Ommatoiulus sabulosus | reverse complement strand
TGCTAGCAGACTGAGTGCAGGGATAGCATTTTGCTTTTATTTGGGAAAACTTCCCAAATTTCCATGACTTCCATTACCACTTTTTCCCCCCCGACGTTTCCTTGACTTCCCTGACCTGTGGCCACCCTGACATTGATTCTTTTTTTTCACTAGTGGACATATCACAATTTCGTGATGACGTCACATGGGCATTTCAAAAGTAAATTTTTAATGGAATTGTCTTATGCTGTATGAATCATATATTTGTGATTGTTACCCAAATATTATTGTTTATGACTTCTGTTGTTGGGTGAGGTTTTAGGAACCATGATCGATCTCTAAGGCACTTACAATGCTGAATACAACCAGTTTTTAGATTTGTAGAAATGATAAAAAAATTCCAGAAATGCCGTCAAAGAAGAAACAGTAATACTGAATGTTATGTTTACATAGGTCCAAGCTCCAGCCAGAGGATCATCTAAAATATGTACGTTACGGGGAACATCTACTAGAAAAACGTTGGAATATAAGATTAACGTCTTGACCAACGCAACGCAGCCTTACCAATAATTACCCGTGTGAAAAACGGTGATTAGCTGATACATATGCGGTCGCTTCTGTGGGTTGGTACAACGTCAAGTATTTGGGATTATCTATAACATTTGTGATGGAGTAGAAGTACTGTATACATGTATAAGGCCTTGCGAGATCAAAATTTGCTAAAGCTGCCCCATAGGAGGGCAATCACTGTTGCCAGAAGCGTTATGCCGTGAAACCTCCCAATTCCGTTTTTGAAGTACATGTATACTCTGTTACTTTCAGTCCGATAAATAAAATGAAATGAAAATGTTAGAACTAAAGGATTTTAATCAGTTTTCTGCAAACATAATTTAATGTTGATTTTCAAGGTGCCCAGAGATTGCCCTCTTATGGGCAATCTCTGTGGATTCTCTTGATAACAAGTAAAAATAAAGAAATATATGTATACTTCAATGCTATTAATATATTTTCTGTTTAAATTATGTGATACTACTTCGTTCATTTTGAACTAAATTCAAGGCCTTGTGCGATGAAAATAGGTTTGAAGCTGCGCTGCAAGAGGGCAATCACTGCGGTTATAAGGGTCATGCCGTGATGCCTTCCAAAATGTTTTTTTCAGAGTACCGTAATTATTTAAAATCAGATATTCAATTATTTTATATTGCTTTTCTAATTTTGAACTAAATGCGAGATCAAAATTTGTTAAAAGTTGCCCGCTAAGGCGGCAATCACTGCGGTCATTAGTGTTATGCCGTGAAACTATCCAAAACCCTTTTTTTGGAGTACACTGTTACATTCAACATGATAAAAATATGTTATTAATATTTTATTCTGTAAACATTACTGTAAACATTAATGATTTGTTCATTTCTAACTAATTATAAGGCTTTATGCGATCAAAATTTGCTGAAGCTCCACTGTAAAAGGGCAATCACTGCAGTCTCAAACGTTATGCCGTGATGCCTTCCAAGTTCTTTTTCAGGGTTATTATCTACAATCAACGTTTTTTCTGCAAACATGATTTGATTATGCTTAGATGATTAAAATGTGTTAAAGCTGTCATACAAGCGGGAAAACACTGCGGTCATAAGTGCTATGCGATGACGCCTTCAAAATTTTCAGGATAATTTTCTACAATCAACTCGTGTGAAAATAATTGGAAAATATAAATATATATTATTCAATACCATCATATTGTTTATGCAAACATTATTTGATTCAACAATTATTTAATTCAAAATGTGTTAAAGCCGGCCGACAAGCGGGCAAACCCTGCGATCGTAAGCGTAATGCGATGACGCCTTCCAACTTATTTTTCAGGGTAATTTTCAACAATCAACTCGTGTAAAAAAAACGAAAAATACAAATATATACAGTATATTTATAATTCAATACTATCATATTTTTTTATTTTTATTTTATCATTATTTGATTTAAAATTTGTTAAAGCAATTTGTTAAGTTGATGTACGTCATTAGTGTTAAGCCGGGATGCCGTCTAATACCGTTTTTCGGGTACTTTGCTACAGTTCTTTCAACTCGATAAAAAATGGGATAGAAAAATACTGCATTACAAAGGTTATTGTTCGCAAACCTTACTACAAATGGCTCCAAAAAATGGTGGTGAAACTACACTAGACAGCACTAGAAAATCAATCTGGATTGGTCAAAGGTGAAACGTCACCGAAAGTACGCGAAGCACAAAAAGGGAAGCCTCACGCAGTTCGGGGATGGCCATTACCGGAAGCGCTCCATAGACAACAAACGAATACAAAACAGAGAATTTCCTCGGTGTACTTGAAAGCTGAGAATGAACAACCGCTCTTACCATTCCGCGACCCTCTTCAACGTACGAAGTGTGCGAATCAAACGTCATTAAGCTCAGAAAACTGCGCATTCCTCCATTTCATGCCCGTTTTCTCGGATCCCCCATTTCCGGCGTGTTTACCTGATTGCCGCTTATCTTCCGCTGCAACCCCCATTACGATACGATGGCGACTAAACATGGCATCCGTTTTATGCGTTAATTAAGCTCGGATTTGCCCGTCGCAGAACATTTTCGCCGCGCTGCAAGAGCGTTGTTCCGGGGAACTTTAATGACGCTTAGTTTCCCCATGACTTCGTCTGAATGGTGAACGGATTGCCGGTAGCGGGCCAATCCTTCGGGCCGCCATGTTTAATTAAATTAATGCGCCTGGCAATCACGTTTGCACCAGTTGCCAAGTTCATTACCATGGAAGGTTCGGTCAAAGTTCAATGAGTGTGCAAACCGAAAACAAGCCCTCTGACGAGTGTGAGGGCTCGTAAACGCGGCCATTTATCGATTGACAGGAGCACCAGGCGTCGTCGCCAAATGGGAGGAATCTCGCTTTGTTTGATGGCGACTTAATGGGCCATGGGAATAAAACGAAGCACGAGCTTCGCCTGATGCGTTTGAAGCAAAAGCTTCGAGACGTGAATAAAAATGCGACATAAACCCGAGTTAAAGGTCAAGAACGCCAGCTCCCAGAACGGACAGCAGCCTCGCTGCAGATACTTTATGGTCAATGAAGCGTACTTGGAAATGCATCTAAAGAGAGTTAGAGGACGGGGATGGCATCGATATACGCAGTGCATACATGCATACTGTATATTCATGTGTACCGAAACATTTAGAATTTTTTTAAATCGATACTGAACTATGGCCTATTTCATAATAGAGTTTTTTAAATCAGCTCCCCAGTACATCATAAGGATAGGGTTTTATAAAGGTCAACAATTCAGTCAAACTTCGTTAAGATGGATATAAAGAGACGTTAAAATGTGTTCGTTTAAACCATAGTTCGTATTATCCGAAGTCAGAAAAAACGTGATTTCAACCATATATTAAGAACCAGTTTTATCGGAGTTTGGATGAAATCCTAACCTACGTACATGTACATGTACAGTATATGATAGGTGCCGCAATTTTGTACAACATATTGGTACACAGGAAAAATCCATTATAACGTATCTATTTTAATACTGACTAAAGCATTAATTATGTTTCCCAACCTTTTTACCGCTGTAGACCGGTAAAATTAGTAAGAAATTTCTCTAACCGGCAAAAACTGAACAAATATTTCGCGGACTGGTAAAAATAGGGAAAAATATTTAGTAGACTGCTAAGGGTTCCGGTTCCCCCAGAAATTTCATATTCAACTTCCCTTGACTATGGCAATGTTATCCATGATTGTGTAAAAATCGACACAGGAAAATATTCCATACCTTGTAAAATATACTAATAATAATTTGGAAAAAATCAAAATTAACATTTTCAATCAAAAATTAATCAAAACTAATTTTACAAGATTAGCATGAGAAAATCTTGAAAATTTAAAAAAAAGCATAAGAAAATGTTGACAATTTCACAAAATTAGCTTGAGAAATGTTGACGATTTTACAAAATTAGCATTAGAAAATGTTGAAAATATTGAAAATTTGTCTTCGGAAAATGTACTACAGTAAAACCTGGAAAAGTGACCACCTTTGAATGGTGACCACCTGTTTATGTTGACCAATTTTTAGTGTTTTGTTTTTTCTAATGTACATTTCCTTCAAAAAAATTCTCTGTATAGTGACCACCTGTCTATTGTGTACAGTGACCAGTGTGTGTTGTTTTTTTTGCAATTTTTACATTGCCAATGAATGTACCTTATAAAGTGACCAGATAACGGATGAGTCCCCTTACATCCTGCTTTAACCCCAGTGGTTCTCAAATAATTCAGCCAATCATGTCATTCAGATCGAAAATATCACTGAAAACATGATCATAAGAAGCAAAAAGCTTTTAAAACAAGGAAAACTTGATATTTTTTTCTTTAAAAACAAACAAGTGAGTAATAAGGCAATAAATATACTGTATGTAATGCACATGGACATGATGATTCTGTACTTTTTTGCTTTTGTGGTTTTTTACTACATGTATTACAGTCTACATGCACAAGTGCAGTGTACATGTTCATTTTAATTTAATTCAGGCATTCTTTGTATAGTGACCACCTGGGTACAGTGACCAACATTTCATATTTTTTGGTGGTCACTTTTAACAGGTTTTACCGTATCTGTATTCTGTATTTGTCTCGAAACAAGAAATTAACATTATTCGTCCATAACCTGGGACGGGGGACTGAAAATGAGTTCGTACTATCAGAAATTCGTATAACGCGACTTTTTCTCAATGATGTTCCAATAGGCTACATTAAGTAAAGTATTGTTTTAAAAAACCAATTTGTTTCAAAACATGTTCTCGAATTAATATACGCATAATTTATTATAACATATTGCCATTATTATTCCTTTGCATGTGTTGCCGTTGCGATGTAATTACCAGCAAATGAAACCAGAAGAAGGTATATAAGCATGTGAAGAGGAAAGTTTTCCAGAAACGGCTGCAAATCAGAACTCTCCATAGATTCGGGTAACGGTAGAAAATCTATATTTCATTAATACCAACCATGCTCCAGCATTACCCCAAATGGCATATTTTATGCCGAATAAGGCACAGAGCCGAATTAATCCGAACTGCAAGCACAGCACAGCATACCAGTTCTGGCATGCCACGGTGTGGCGCAATGGAAGGTAATAAATCAAACGACTCTGAAGTAAGAACTTTACAAATTGAATTGCGATTCAGGAGAGGAAGCTGAACACCATTTCCATGCAGAAGCCCCAGAGACTGCGCTAATTCCGTGCGACTATCTGCATGATCCTCCCATCCTAAATTATGTGCAGTGCTACTGCCAATGTAGTTGATCACTTCGCACATGCGATACACATGAACAGGCTGAGCAATTGGAAGTGGCACATTCGCCGGGAGCACCAAAGCTCTGTTTTCCAGTCAAATCAAACCGTTCCAGAAATGCAATTAGCAAGCATAATTGAACGCAATTACTTATCTGACGTCTCACGTGACCTGACCGAATGACAGGAACTGGGTAAGGCAAAGAGACTGGTTTGTAGTGATGAAAACTGAAACCAATCAACATTCGGTCTATATTTTGTCAAAGGTATCTGGAGGACATGCATATACTCTTTTCTCAGTATATACAATACTTTGAAAAGACACCGGAGGATAGCTGTAAATGATGATGTCATCATCATAATTTAATAAATTAGGTGATCATCAAAATTTTAATGAATTGTTTCGTCATCATCAGAATTTTTGTGAATGATGTAATCGTCAAAAAACTTATGAATGGCGTCACTAAAATTTTATAAATGACGTCGTCAGAAATTTACTGGATAGCGTCATAAGAATTTTAATCGATGGTGTCATTCATTAAAAAATTACCTATTTTTCGGATATTTTTCGAACATTTAATCGGGCATTTTCATCGGACACGTCAAACTTGATATTCCAAAATTAAACTTCTTTCAAAGTTTCTTCCGAAGCTTTTCATAACAGGAACAGACGAAAAAAATGGTATTATTTCAGTAACACGTGCTCTGGTGTTTATCATAATACAGTACAACCAAGTTGTAAATCACTCAAGTTGAAATCAGATAAATACGACATGCTCAGAGTCTGTTTTCCACTATCAATCACTGAAAATGGTATTATTTAATAAATGTTTTAGTAACTGGGAAAATAGTATATGGCAACTCCTGGTGCCAGCATGCACATTACCCCGGCTTATGAACCCCAGACGTTAAATAAATTCAATAAGTACAAAAATACCATTCATCAAAATTGTTCACAAAACTAATCACCTGAAATGAGTCATTTATAAAATTAATCAAAATTCGCAATGCAGGAAATAAAGAAAATTTGTGATTGACAAACACAGGGAAATTGCATGCCAGTTTCTCCAAATTGAACTTTGAAGTGAACATATGGCAGAGGATTACTTTGAGATGTACGCTAGAAAAATGTTAATCATAGTGATCAGATAATGAATGACGTTGATTAGAGAACGTAACATAATAATATTGTGTATTGAATTTATATTACAGTATATTCCATAATAAATCGAGCTTAGAAATTGTGGACAAATTGCAGTGTATTCTTTAACCGTTCCCTTCAAGCGCTAACATTTCTATTAGATTTTAATGTGGGTAGTCTCCCTAATAACAGACATCTTTTCTATGCAACTTTGTAATAACTATAATGAATCGTTACAGAGAAAAGCATGTCTTGCAGAAATTTAACCACAAGAATCATTCCATTATACGTTTATTTTGCCGAACTTGTTAGCAATTCTGTATTGCAAATTGCATCCTTAAAATGGAAAAAAAAAGTGAACTTGGCTTGAACAAAAAAGTAAAATTGTTAGTCTAAATGATCCAAGCGCGACAGAAACTGCATGGTATCGATCATACTATTGAAAACTTGGAAGTGCAGAAAACCTCTTCCCACGATAACGTACAGTAAGTAATATAGTTATCATCAAACCAACAAAACTCAGCATGCTAGCTGTTTCGACTTCCAATAAATTTTGGGACATTGAGTGGATTTCTTTGCATGTCAGAACTATTCATAAACCAGTGAATGGGTTAAAAATAAAATGCATCATGGGTAAAACTAATCAAGTCTTATTATACTGTGATTATATATTAAAAAGCACATACTTTTCAAAGAAGCAGCAGTGATATATCGAAAAAAATACAACACACGTCAGTACAACTCAGAAAGTATACAGATATAAAACAAAAAAATATGGAAACACCTTAGTGTGCTTCACAAAATACTGCTCCGGACTAAAATAAAGCTGGCGAAACCTAGCATTTCACTAATTTTAGTTATTTTATATTGTCTTCTTATTGGTTGGATGGTTGGTGATGATGGCTTAAGGGCGCAGGGGGCAACACTCTTCTTCTTATTGGCCAAACTGTTAGTAACACTACCACATAACATTTGCTAAATGTTTGAATATGTGTGGTTGTGAATTCCATCATTGAAGTCCACGTGTACTGACTGTTGAACAAAAACCTGAACATTTACTAATACTCGTCTGACATCATATTACTGCATATCAGGAAATGATCAGTTGTCATGTTATGAAAGGACCAACATATTGTCGAATATTGAATGAAAATCCTTATTCTAATGATCAATCAAAATTACTTTAGGTGCTTAATACCGATGGTAAGTGAGAGACGTGGTGACAACAGAAGTTTCTTGATTCATTGAGTGCTGAACTCAAGATCCACTCACGGCGCCATCGCACCTTGCAAGTTTACTCCCGTTTTCCGCCATTAGTTTTTCATGATTTAATAAAAAAATTACGTCGACTCCAATTCGATGGAAAAAGCATTTTTCAAAATAAAGTCATCGGTTGAAACGCGCGTTATCTTCCGCAGGTTTTTATTGTTGCATACATTATTTTCTGTATGGCCGCCTTAACAAGCGCTGATCCAGAATAGAACGAAGTTTGGGCAGATCGATGGACCACACGCTTCAAAACTGCACTTAACCAGTCGGAGTCAGTTTAACGGTTTTTGGCAAACAAAAAAAAAATGGAGCAACGACAAAACGCCGATTAGCATTTTACGACCAGTAAAGAAATCCCCGCAATGTGGAAGGAAAAAACCGCGCCAATATTTCCCCTGGTGATGAATGTGGCATGACGCCGGCGCTCCCGCAAATTAGATTTTTACTTTAAAATCAACACCCAGCGAAAAACTAATTACTCGCTTCCGCGAATTAACTGCCACATTAGCTCAAATTAAAATGGCGGACGGGGCCATAAAGCACGCGGCGAGTAATGGACTAGGGCTGCGTGACTCCATGAATCAGGGGAGGGGGGGAGTCGACTCACGGTCCGTAACTGCACGCAGCCATGCCATAACCGTAAACCATTTGGGAATTGAAACAACGAGAAAACAAGCGCTCTTAAAGAGGCCGTTTTCCCACAGTGCCGCGAGTAAGTCGAAGGATGGCACCATTGCAGGTTTGAAAAGATCGAGCAGCTTGTGACTGAGCAAGCACTCAGAGGATGCTCCGAGGAGGATAGGAAACGTCATGGATGCTAGGTCGGTCTGGCAGCACAGCTTGGCACGTCCTGCTGGTTGGTTGGAAGTTGGGGTTTAAGGGCGGAAGGGCAATGCAGACCATAGAGCACCCACACGGGAACAGGAACATCCCGTACGCGTCCTAACAAGAAGAAAACTATGACAGCAGTCAAATGGGCAGACCCCATAAGGAACAACGGACAAGACAGGGCACCAGTTCCAAAGGAACGTAGCCTATAAGCCTTAAGTTAGCCGTTATGGGGTAACACCAGCCAAGACTAACAGGAAGAGTTAGGACAAAGGAGAGGTGTGCAGCATGAAGGACGTGAAGGACAGAGGGAAAGGAACCAACCCTCCTTGATGCGAAAGCACCAAAGAGGGCAGAGAGGACACTTCCTGCTGAAGAATACAATGTGGTTCTGAAAAATCATGAAGTGACCAGCTGCGTCCTCTTCGTTAAAAACCCTAGCACGGGAAATACAATTTAACCCTGGAAGCTACACTTATTTTCTAGAACAAAAAGGCTAGACTTTGGTATAACTGTACCCCAAATAAAAAAATGTTCAAAAAAAACAGATTTTAAGTTTTATATTGCAACAAAGTACAATGTAATCTTAAAATATAACTCCTATAAGTAGCCTAGTAATTGCGCCATATTATTTTTTTCTAATATTAAACACATTTTGTACGAACTTTTTTCCAGTGCTCCAGAAAAATGAAGGAATTACACATTGCAAATTTCGAGGCTTTCTGTCACAGGAGTACATATGGTATAGCTAATCCAGGGTTTTGTCATTTTTTGGCAATTTTTTAAAACTTTTATTACATTATTACATTATTTATATCAATGGACGACTAGATTAAGAACTTTCTGCCTCTAACATTTACTACCTCTAACAAGCAATTTGGGTAGTACGATATACACGTATGATTTATTTGCTACTCTGGGGTACATCCGTACCTCAAACACTATACATGTATCTTTCATTAAATTCAAATGATGCTACTGATGCAAAGGCTTCACAACTATACATGTATACACGTACACGACCAGAAATGAAAGTTCTGAGAGGTCCATAATTGCAACTCCAAGTATGAGCTAGAGAATGCCAATATTTTTTTTTTTAAATGATGGGGTACAAGTTTACCCCAAGTAGCATGCATTTCAGGGTTAATTGTGATGTTGGGGTACAGCATGGCAAAACTGTTAGTCTGACAATTTGTATAAAGTACCATGGTACTTTGGTACAAATGGTTCTATGAGCTGATTGTATGGTAAAGAACAGAATAGAAAACATCTATTCTATAGTCTTAGAGAATGATTTCAAAATGCTCTTTTTGAGAAATCGACAAGTTTCCATAAAATTGTAACTAAGACATGTTACGCTGTATTTCACATGTTGTTGACACAGGATAACCTTATTGGTATTTGCATGGGCAAAAACCACGTCTAATTAAAAAGTTAATAATAAAATAAATTTTTTACAGCATAGGTATAATTGCATTTTTATTAATTCATCGAGTTAAAAACCCGACGAAATCTAAAGCTTAATTACCCCAACTAATTTATTATCTCAAGCAATTTCAGATATTTCCCTCAGTGTTTTCCAAATTTATGGAAGGAAAAAAAACTGCGAGGAACTCGATCACGAAGGTTAAAGCTCTCATCTTAGAAAAAAACCACCGAGTATTTGCGATGACGTTAGAAGAAGTAATCTGCATCTCCCAAAGGTGCATCAAAAGCGATATTTGTTCCTGTCGAAAGCTCGGAATCTGAATCTCTCCGATAGCAAAATAACAAAAAAAAACAATTTATTTTTGTCGCCAATAAAAACTGACAGTCCAATTAAGTTCTGTCAGAGACATTAGAAGCCAATGCTGTAAAGTGGCTCTCCAGAGGCGCCAATCCAGAAACTGGGATCAAGGAGTGTCGTTGACGATCTTTGGCAAACTTTCATTGAAACTTGCAGTCGCTTGGAAAATTCCCCCATTTTGAGCTAACCATGCACTTTACAATGAACGAAACTAATTTCAGTGCAAAAAGTTTAAAAAATAGGGCATGAATTGAGAAAATTCGAAAAAAATAAAAGTCTGTTGACAAACATTCGTGTAAAAAATTGCTAATGTTATTTGTAGTACAGTGTACATGTACATATACAAACTTTCGTCACAAGAAAAATTATGAAAAATCAAGAACGAGGATGGCTAGAAATAGCGCTGAAGTATTTTTCAAATTAAATGTTGTAGAAAAAGTGTAGACTTTTAAAAATCTAATACGAAATTGTTGAAAAGAAAATGCTATCAAAACGCAGGAACTAAATTTTATGAAAATGCGATGGAAACTAAACGATGAGAAGAAATCGTGCATGGACTATTGCTTTAATGCAAAATACTTCTTACAAAAATTCTGTAGAAAAATAAACGGCGAGATTTAGAGAAATTGGCATAAGTTTGCTGGAAATGCAAAGCCATCATCAGAAGATTTGTAAATATAACGAGAAAAGTTCTTCCGAGAAAATTCATGACGAACCTAATTTTAGAACTCAACGAAATGGCGCAAAAAAAATGTGGAGGAAATAAAAACTCAAGTCAAGTAACAATTCTATTGATAAGATACCATACAACCAAATAAGAGGATTTGTGAAAGCGCACAGAAAAACTTACGCCCAAGGGAAGAAAACAGTAAGGAAAAAAATGAGGACATGAGGATCTCTAAGAAGCAGTTCCTCATAAAATTCTCTGGGGCTGCAAGGTAAATGATGGTCATCATTTACCATGATGACGCCATCAACTGGATTTTACTGAATGACGTCATCATCAGAATTTTCCTTAATAACGCTATCATTAAGTTCTTTAATGAAAAACGCCATCAACAGGATTTAACTGAATGACGTCATCATCAGAATGCTACGTAATGACTTTTATCATAAGTTATTTAATAAAAGACGTCATTATAAGTTATTTAATAAAAGACGTCATCATAAGTTATTTACAATGAAAGATGCCATCATCAGAATTTTAATGACTGACGTCATCATTTACTATGATTATGCCAATTAAATACAGGATTTTACTAAATGACGTCATTATTAAGACTAATGTACGACGTCATAATCAGAACTTAACTGAATGACGTCATCATCCTAATTAATAAAAGATGACATCATCAGATTTCTAAAGAATGCCGTCATTCATTGAAAATGTACAATTCCGAGTCTGGGAAAGACGTTATTCCTCATCGAAAAATCCGAAAAAAATAATATCCAACAGAACACCATGTTCAGAAAAAAAAAAATATAAGTACAGAATGACGACTTGGAAGGAGTTGTTGATATCCTGCATGCCATTGAGGATTAAACCACAATGGAAACTGAAGCTCAAAACACTACGTACTATCGCATAAATTAATGCAATTTTGCCGATTTTTAATTTCTATAGTCACTAACTCGTATAATCACAACAACAGTTGGCATATGCAAATTTTATCAGTCATCGTATAAAGACTAATGGAAAGGCAAGGCTACCAGCCTCGAAATATAAATATTAAAATATCCAAAAACCACGATGATGAATTATATCGCTGTCAGTATTCAAATAAATGTTTAGGGGAAAAAACTGCAATATTTCTCGAGAGGAAATTAAAAACGGTTCATGTAATATGTATGAGCATCGTTATTGGGTAAAAAAGGCAGATTTCCACCGACATTTTTAAACATAAACCACAATGCCACCGATGATTTATGAATAAGTAATAACAAACATCAAGCTCCGTGGATGAAAATTTAATGAACACTGCTTTATGGTGATTCCTTAACACTGGCTGGGGTAATCGCCTATTTACAGTGATTTTTGCAGGAAAAGGGTATTAAGCATATCAATTTGACGTATAATTACGATACTTTAAAGCATTTCTCAGAAACGTAACTTTAGAGGGTTTTTAAAAAAAAAATTGTTTTGACATTTTAGACAGCTATAAATATGGAACTGAATGTAGGAGAGACTGTATGTGAAGCTATAAGAAATGAAATAACTGCAGAAAGAACGCCAAATAAGGCAACGTTCTTGCATTAATTAAAATTATTAAACGCTTCATTAATACTGTTAAAAACCTTTCCAACAAATTCTGGAAAAAGTCTCTGAATGAAAGTTCACGATTTGGACGACTGAGCAATTACGCATTTCATTCAACACTGGTGAAAGGATTTACATTTCCCATTAATCCAGAAACCAGCTGAAAAGGGCTGTCAGAACGGGTCACCTGACCAACCCTTATAACCTTTAAATAGTCAGAATCTATTTCCATTTCAAAGAACCCTAATTTTTTTGCATTACAACTCGGCCATTCGGAAATTAACTGACCTAAGAGCTAGTCTTTGAAATAACGTAAATTGAAGCTTGCATACAGCCTCCACTAATGTGAATTTCCACATATTGTACATGCTTGAGTTGTGATTTTGTGAGTTGTGAGAAACTTCCTCGACTTCTCTAGGAAGTTAATTAAATGTCCCTGGCCAATTGACAATGTCAAAATTGACAGATGCCAACGTTATCCAAAATTCAACAAAATCGACAAAGGACAATTTTCCTTATTTTGACTAATTTACTAATTACAATTTTAAAAATTGTAGTTAGTCACTAAAATGTGTTTAGAATTTTGAAAATTTGGCGTCGGAATCTGTTAAAATTTTGGCAAATTTCTCCTCGGAAACTGTTGAAAATTTTACAAATCTATACTTGAAAACAGTTGAAAATGTTGCAAATTTTTGCTGAAAAGAGTTGGAAATCTTGCAACATAAACATTACGAAAAGTTTTAAAATTTTGAAAATTGGACCTAGAAAACTGTTGAATATTTTGCGTATTTTTACTCGGAAACTTGTTTCCCTAGAAAGACGTGAAAATTTTTGCAAGTTTGTCTTCGAAATAGATCAAAAATTTTGGAAATTTGTCCTCGGAAACTTGGAAATTTTGCAAATTTGTCATCAGAAATTAGTGAAAATGTGGCAAATTTGTACTGGAAAATTATTTTAAATGGTGCAAATGGCCTGAGGTAACCACGTGGAAACATTAATTTTGTATTGTGACAACATTAATACGTTGAATTTCATTGACTTTTTAAAAATGTTTCTCTTCCATGACTTTTCTTGACATTTTCAAGTTCCTTTACTTTTCCAGGTCTTCCAGATCTTGGAGAACCCTGGTTAATGAATAACGTTTGGTCAAACGTGCTGAAAACAATCCGACACTACCGGCAGGTAGCGTTGCCAGAAATTCCAAATATAGGACACACCAGTCCGGAGTTTTAAAACTGAATATTCCAAGGTTGCATGCACAAGCACATTTATATTGGGAAGCCTTGTCAAGCCCAATTGTCCACATGTTTTACTTTCGAATAAGCCGCCAGATGGAGAGTCGATCGTTGGCGGAGATTGAACTACAGTGTATGGGGAATTTTGATGCAGATAACGAGCAAGATTTCTTAATCCTAACACGACACAGAGCGTCTTCCACGTAGCAACAATTCAGCCGGCAATGAAACATTGCCCAATTCATGTTTACTGCAAAAACTGTCACTAATTCTGCAATCATTTCGCTTCATTAGAAAATGGGAAGTACGATCGTTAAGACGTGCCCCGAGGAAACGGTTGTTGCCTCGCTATTTTGGGAAATTTAGAGAAGATTATGTGGAGGCATAATCCGGTGTTCTTAATTTGAGGCTGTTGGAAGCAGCGTTTCTTGCCATTAAACGAGGATTGACACGTTTGCACTGCACGCTACCTGAGGCAATTTACCAGATTGTCGGCAAATCAGATAAAGCTTCGGAGAGAAAAAAAAAACAATTTTCTCAGGAAAATTTAATCTATGGCAGAAATCAATGATCCAGAGTTGATGGAGTATCAAAGGCAGAAGCTCCCCAGAGAGTGCTGACCACTGACAGCTCCAAAACTGCGAGAAAAGCGTAAGAATAAGAACATCGATGCTTACGGGCAGATTGGAATAAATCAGGGTTATTTCAGAAATATCATTCAACTTCCCTGACTTTTCTAGGTTGTTAAACAAATTTCCCTGACCAATGGCAATGCCGGAATTTGAACATGCTAATGGGATCCAAGATTTTGCAAAATCGACAAAGTTATATTTTGCAAAATTTACAAATTCACAATTTTGAAAATTTCCACATTCACAATTTTGAAAATTTCCACATTTTTCAAAATTAGCATGAACAATTTTTTAAAATGCTGAAAGTTTAGCACATGGAACTTGAGCTAACCACTTAAGCATTAATGTTGGATTGTGACAACATAAATACTTTGAATCTCCCTGACTATTTCAAAATAAGTCATTGATCCCTGACATTTCCAGAAATTTGCAAGCACCCTGACTTAATTTACCAGAGATCTGCAAGTACCCTGACGCTCCAGACATTTGCAAGTACCCCGGCGTTCCAGACATTTGCAAGTACCCTGACGTTCCAGACAATTGCAAATACCCTGACGTTCCAGACATTTGCAAGTACCTTGACGTTCCAGACATTTGCAAGTACCCTTAAGCTCCAGACATTTTCAAGTACCCTGACTTTTCCAGACACTTGCAATTACCCTGGCTTTTCCAGACATATGCAAGTACCCTGACGTTCCAGACATTTGCAAGTACCATGACGTTCCAGAAATTTGTAAGTGCCCTGACGTTTCAGACATTTGCAAGTACCCTGGCGTTCCAGACATTTGCAAGTATCCTGACGTTCCAGACATTTTCAAGTACCCTGACTTTTCTAGACATTTGCAATTACACTGACTTTTTAGACATTTATAAGTACCCTGAGTTTAAATTACATACATTTTCAAATTATCTGACTTTTACAGATATTTGAAAGTTTTTTTATTGGAGATTGATGCTTTTGTCGGCATATATAGTTTTTATAAAGAAGATTTTAATTCCGAAATTAACAACATGTGCGATTCTTGAACTATGCAGGTAATAAACGCCGTACAGGCGTTCAACGGTCGAGTCATCATTGTCTGCCAACCAAAAATCTAAAACTTCCCACTAGCTTAGCCGAGCATGCATGGGATTTTGAAAAAATACATGTCTATATCATGTATCAACAAATTGACAATACAAATATGTAAATTCCAATATTGCATTGAAGAAAAATGAGTTACCAAAATATTTCTTGAAAATTGTATGCTTGGGCATAGAAAAGCTGTCACAGTTTAGTGGTTTTTATCTACATTAAGAAATTATTGTTAATGTCTTTGCCGTACTCGACGGTAGCTAGTCACGTGTTTGGGCCTTGAAACAATAAGAATTTGATTTTCTAAATAAATGTTCATTTATGTTCTTGAATTTGGATCAACTATTTCATCTGTCTTCCTCTAGCGGCAATCCATGTTCAGCAACAAGTAAGCCGATTCGGTGCCGGATTAGTAGGAGCTCAGTCTCAACAAGAGTGACCTGGAGAGGTGAGAGAGCCTCCGCAGCCATTCTGGTCACGCAGTAAATCAATTCCCTTGGCAAAATAAGACCTATCATTTTACGTCATTCCCCGGCTTACTGGAAGAGTATCCAGCTTCATTCCACGGGAGAAATCCTCGAGGATCCTTAATCATTGCTCAACATCGGATTTGGCGCTAAGCTCCTAAACGCTGACTCACACGTCTTCAATATGATAAATTGGAGGGCCACCTGATGGAGTGACAGCTACAGGACGCCACGAAATGCCATGGAAAGTTTGTTTATTGACCTTGGAGTCGGGGTCAAACCGGCACATGGAATTTCAAACATAGTCAGACGAAAATATATTGAAAAACAACTATCTACACGGTTGACGCAAAAAAAACAGTTGGACAAAACAACAAACCATGGAAATTTCGTACATGGCATTATGCAGTGGCGCTTCAGAATATGGCAATGTATAACTAACTGCAATTGTACGAATGGCAAGTATGCTGGTAGAAATAAATCATGGTACCTTAAGCGACGTCCACCAGGAGGAAGCATAGAGCAATTTTATATAACAACGTTTTGCCAGTTGTTTCGGGAAACCAACTTATGTAAATAATTTAGGAAACAATTTGTGAAAACAATTTATGTACAACATTTATGCGAACTAATTGGCAGTAATTTGCAACAAAAAAGTTGCTCTATGTAGCTTTAGGATACAACCCTGGGTACAAAACTATGCAATTCTGCTTCTGCACAAGAGAACGTGCAATGCTGCTGCTTCTGTGCAAGCAAACGTGCAATGACACCTGCGCATGTATCAACACTTCAACTTTTAACATTCAAAAGTACTCGTGAGGCGCATGGCTGCGCAAATGTGATACAATTTATGGAAACAACTGGCAGCCATTAGCAACAATAAAAAGTTGCTCTATGTTCCTCTAAAAGTGCCTCCAGTGTGGTTGTAGCTAAATAGGATACAACGACAATGCAAAATCACTCCTGGATGCAAAACAATGCAATGATGCTTCTGCACAAGAGAACGTGCAATGTTGTTGCTCCTGTTCAAGCAAACGTGCAATGACACTTGTGCATGTATCATCACTTCAACTTGTAGTACTTGTGGAGCGCATGGCTGCGCACCACGGCACTTCAGTTACTGACAAACACCCAACGTCAACTCTGCACTTGGCTTTAGGCGTGTGGCACTTTATCACACTACACTTCACACCACGCCATGCAGCAACTCTTTAAAACAAGAAATATGATGACACTCCAGAACATGACATAATGCCACTTCAGCATTTGACTTACAACCGTACATTGACACGTAAGCACACAGGACAACATTCAACGGCGTGCTTCCACGCCGAATTGCGATTCAACCAGTGTTTTCGAATACTTTAAATTCTCCGCAGTTGTCCGCCACATTTCCTGAGCAAGTGCAGAAAATGCATTTGAAAGGGAAACATTTTTCAGCGCTGTCGTTGTCAGGTCACCCCGCACTTGAAGTGTCAAACAGAGGTCTCCGCTGCGCGTGCAGAAGGGGGCAACAGCTTCCACAGCCGTGCAGTGATCAAGAAAGGAATAGTGTAGTGTAATTATTATTGCCAGAAGTGTCAAGTAATGTCAAATATAAGCCATCTCAGCAAACAGCGCTGCGAGCGAACGTGTCGCGGCTGGCAAACAGGTGAATCGATATTCAACCTCGGCCAGCAACATCTGATGGCCATCTCGACATCAACAGCTTCATCCGGCTCGGAACATGTTCCGGTTGGCCAAATCAATGGCCCGCAAAATGAATTAACTGAAAACAATTAGTTGGCAGCGCGGCAGAGTCGCAATAATGTCAGTGAGCGGAAGGGTTGGCAGTTAATTAAAATTCATTTCCTCACATAATTACGGCATGCGGATCGTGGGGTTTTACAGGAGACCAGTCGTGAAAGAGCTGGCCACGTGTCACGGTCAAACTGCACATAAACATTAGAGTCGAACATGTGTGGACATAATGACGCAAATGGGAGCATTGGTGGTCAGCAGCTAAGAATGCTACACGTCGCTAGATATCTTTCTGGAAAATACAATGTTACGACAACTTGGATAATAAACCTTAACACTCCTACTACATGGTACTTCTTGCATCCACAGAGCACATACTGGAGGCTCATTGTCCAATTCATGGCACTAATTGGAATTGCGGTAAAAATCATTCTCTTCAGTAGAAAATATAAATTCAGAAAACGTGTATTATTGACGATTGAGAACATGCTTTCCAAGTTCAAAAATCTTAAGGACAGGTTGCATCAAACAGTTTAAATAGATGTCTTAAAAGTTTTATTTTTTAAGCAGCTAAAGTAAAGGTTTAAAAAAATATTTCCGAAACTTTTTTGGATTAATACTCCCTTCTACAATGTAGACTCTACATTGTAGAGCAAATCGCGTCCTACCTTTTTAGACCAAATAATTCACCAGTGCCTAAACTTTCAAAATTAGTACAAATGATACACTGAAAGTTTAATTTCAATAAAAATGCTATGAAAATTGAAGCATTGATTTATATTATTATCATGTGTTATATTATGTGTTACATTATTCATTTGTTGGAAAAATTATTCCATCATTAATGAACATATTTCAACATTAAAAGATATGTTTGAAAAATGGCACGTGCTTAAAATTCGAAAGCAAAGATGGACTCCGAGGAGTTATTGGCTAAGCAGCGGTCTGTTGTTCGTTTTTTTAGCTTTTTAAAGGCATTTCAGGAGATGAAATGTTTAAGGTCCAAGTATCCAAACGTTCGGTCTATGAGTGGATTGAATAGTTCAGAAATGGACAACAACTATGAAAGGTGCTTAGAATGCTTAGAACACTGCGAAATTTCATTAAAATCCATACAACGTTTTTTTTTAAATAATTGCGCACACTTAATGAACACCCCTCGTAATTGTGCAAAACTATTAGGTTTAATTATTGGAAGGTGTCAATTTGTATTCTTTTCCCCCTAATAGCCCTGCACCACCTTGGTTGTCACTATCCATCCTACTGCCCCTTCGACTTTTCCTTATCCAATTTGGGATTCACTAATTTAAAACATGTTTCTTAATTCCAGCAAATTTAACGTTTCAAATTTTAATAGTCTGAAAAAAACATTTATGCACGAACGCAGCCATCTTTAATACAAAAACCTAACAATGGTACTTTATATACTGAAAATGTCCCAACAGTTATTTCATTTTTTAGAAAACCAATTTTTCAATAATCATTTTGTAGTATCCGATGTTGAAAAAAACTCTTGTAAGCCATATATATATATATATATATAGTCTTCTACGATATAAATGTATAGGTTCCTTCAACCAATTTGTCATCTTTTTGCTACGTTATCATTTTATTATAAAAATCTTCCTCAATATCTCCTAACTTTGAAAAATTCATGGTCTTACAAGGCATTTCAGCAAGATATCAGTGCGAAAAAAGTGCTTCAATAGCTTTCCATATATAGTTTATTCAGGAAAGTGCCATCGTCGACCCTTCTTTAGTATCTAGCACACAATAGCTCACGTCAACTAGAACATTACTTAACAACATCAGTCAAAGGAATATTTCGTTTCTTGCGAAGTACTGAAGTGTGGGACTTCAGGCTCAGCCTTTCAAACTCCTCGGTTTCACCGAATAAAAAAGAAGATTGTGAGGAAGGAGTAAAGTTAAAACTTGGTCTAAACTCAAAGATGCTTATGCAAGCAACCAGAAGAATGCTTTGTGATGTAAAACGAAAAGTTTTACAGGATGGTAAGAAAAGGTCAATAATCCAGGATTTGGTATTCTGAATCAGAAATGAAGATGAAAGCATGCCACAAGAAGATTATCATTTCCCTTCAGGATGAATACCAACGAGTCCCGAGTCTATTTGGCTGACGTCCACTTGGCAAACTGTAATTCTGAACACATTTGATAAACTTTATATGATAATTGAAAATGATGGAGCTTGCAACACACTTCCTCGAATTAAGGAAGCATTGAAATTTTTAGATAGCTGCATGCAGTAGCAAATAAAGTGGCTTGTGCCAACTTTTAAAAAGCTACTTGACTTTAACCACTTTTCCTAAAGCACCAATTAACCCTTGTTGAAAATGAACAACGTTGATAACTGTCATTAACATCTACCATGTACATGTGCAAGACACATGCAGAATAAATGGACTACTCTCCTCAAGATTGGAAAAGTAATGCGGGGAAAAAATGACAAAAACAAATGTCAATTTAAATAACATGACAAGTAGGATATAGAGATGTTAATGGTAACGGCGCGGCGTGGCGTACAGAAATTAAGAAAGCAGCAAGGTCAGAATGGTGAAATATATGTAATTTTTTGATGAAAGGGGCGATAGTTCTATTAAATAACAATGCTGGCCAAAAAAAGAGTAATGATGGCAAGAGAAAAGATCGATAAGAATGTTACTTAATTCATCACTAAACTTGAAAGAAACATTACAACAACCAGAAGCAATGAGTAATCCAGTTAAAAAAAATAAGGGAACAAAGTAATTCAAAACAGAGCATTCATTTTAAATCCCAATAGTCAAATGCGCCAATATACATGCATGTGTAAGAAAATGACAACACATGTAGCTACGCAACATTTACTGCAGGCAGTACAAGTTGATCGCATTTTGATACAGCCGGATCAAATACTGTATCATATGGAGAGAGGCAAGAAATTAACATGAATGATTGAATAATAAATTAGAGATGGAGATGAAAGGCCTGGAAAAGGTAAAGAATGCTGGTAATTAGGGAAAAAAAAGACACCAGAGGATAGATAACTGTGCTATCCTGCAATTTTTAAAACATGGAACTACTGTACATCTGGGTCTTTATTGTAAATGATGACGCCATCATCAAAATTTAAGGAATAACAACATCATCCTAATTTAACAAATGACGTCATCATCCGAATTTCAATTAAGGATGTCGTCATCAGAATTTGTATTAATGACTTAATCAACAAAAAAACCGTATGAATGACGTCACTAAAAAAATTAAGAATGTCCATCACTAAACGTGCGATGAATGACGTCATCAGAATTTTGATTGATGACATTATTCAGTAAAAATGACCTATTTTTCGGACATTTCTTTTCAAACATTTCTTTGAACATTAAATCGAACATTTTGTTCAATATCCGAATAATCGGCATTTTCACGGGCATTTAATCGTACATTCTTTCGGACATGTAATCGTACATTTAAACGACATATAACCAGAAATTTTAATCAGATGTCCTAAAAATGTCCAATGAAATTAATTTGTACACAATATATAGCGTCACCGTCCACGCATTTTCTGATTGACGTCCTCTGGAAATAAAAATGTCCCATTTTTCGAACATTTTTCGAAGATTCAATAGGAAATTTTTGTGAAGATTTAATCAGACATTTTTATAAAGATTTAATCGAAATTTTTTGAAAAGATTTAATAGGACATTTTTTTGAAGATTTAATCGGACATTTTTTTTATAGATTTAATCGGATATTTTCAGGACATTTAATCTGACATCTAAAACGCAAGCTAAGATTTCATACGCAAATCCAAGTAATGATACTGGTTCAATTTGACGTCGAAAAACAGTGAGAGGGACAGTCATTTAATTATCCAACAATCTAAGAGCAATGATAATTCATAAACTTCGAAACACCACGAGGAAGGTACACAGTAGTAATGCTTCAAAGGTTCTGACATGATCTGAAGGTAAGGTTTCTCAACCTCACATTCATGGTTTCCAATACGAGCAATTAAACAGCACATTACCCAAGGTAAATGCTCGGACATCAAAGCAAATATCCCTTTTCACCCTAGCAAATACTGCAAAATGCACGATTTCTTCGCGTGACTAAGTTTCAACAGCCTCTGGCAGCCCTTAGTCATTCGACTGAGCGCCGAAAGTGAAGATCGCTCCAGTTTCTGATTTGTACAAACAGACGAACAATGGACCTAACGTAGAGTTAGAATTCATCAAATCAATCGTGCATCGGGGTAATTTGCGCCATTGCAATGAATCAAAGGTCACGTGATACTTTCACGATTGCGAAATTTACATATGCTTAAGGATAGTAAATACCATGAGCATCATCTTAACCCTACAACACCCAATTTGGGTCTTCAGAGGCCCCAGGTTCATTTCAGATTCTTTTTTTTTTTTTTAAAAAAAGAAAAAATTGGCAATTTTTTTTTATGTCTCAGGATTTTTTTACA
>JAQGAO010001852.1:0-22218 GCA_034697705.1 Ommatoiulus sabulosus | reverse complement strand
TTTTACTATTTTTCTTTATAATTTATTTTATGTTCATAGTTTCAAGCTGAAATTTTGAGAAATTGTCTGGATTATCTTTCATTTGTATCAGTAAATATTTTATTGCAAAAATTTAATAATTTATTAAGTTATTCAACATTTTTATGGTGTTGAAATACTTTTTTCCCTCACTGTAGTACTGCTGTTGTGCATGCATAACAAAAGTACTGAAATGGTGAGAAGGCTTGTTAACCATGTAATTAAAAACTTGGCGTTCATAATTTTGTTTCGATATTTCATCCATTGTATATTTACGCAACTTTCTCCCATAATATGCTTAAGGCCTACATTTTAATGACGTGCAAATCTCAAAACTCAACATCCACTTAAATCAAAAAACTAAACTTTGGTAGCTAATGTTGTCGAGTAATTGACACTTCATATGTGTGGCACGTGCTTGAGAGGTGTTATTTCTTAATGTACAGTACATGCATGCACTCTTATAAAATATCGAAAACGGAGAGCTCCTTAGTGGCATCTATGAGTTGTGGGAAGCTCCAGTTATATGTTCACTTTCATTTGATGGCGATGACGATCCATAATTAATAGATAATCAGGTTCATAACAAAAATTTGAAAGTTTAAAAACGTCACATTCATTTGTCAAACCAATTGTTTATCAATGTACAACCGGCAAGTACATCACAAAAACAACTGCGAGAACAATAATTCAGCACATCAACGACAGCTTTCAACTTGGCATTGCATGGCGAGACCTTGATGCGTGTTTGCTAGCATTTGGCGGTTGTCTGGGAAATATGGCAAAACCAGGTCATGAGTACTGACCAAGAGATCTCGATGGAAACTTTCTAGATTGCTTATCATCATGCTTAGTTTCCACACCGATTATAGAACTAGCTGTTGTTAATTAAGCGAGACTTTATTGCTCATTGCAGTCATGCAGGATATTGAAACGCTTAACTTGACCAAGTGGGACCAAGGTGTTTAATATTTGGATTACGAAAAAAGGACCATTGTTTATCATCCAGCAATTCCATTGTAATCTCTAAGAAGTAAAACTTTAAACGATGTAGATATTAATGTATATATAGTATAAGTGGCAAGTTTTTCTTACGAGCTATGGAAACATCTAGGACCGTTTGCGTGCCTGGCTTAAATTGGTACTACACTACTAATTGCTTGGAACCAATTACTGCAATGTGTATTTAATTTTTGGCTTCTTTCGTTCAAAAGTTAAGGGCAACCATGCATTGTTGTTTTTCATAGTCAGTGCATAACAGTCAACTAAATACCTTGTATCATTGAAATTCCAGACTTGATTGCATTCAACTAGGTGTTTTTAATAACTATAGTTCATGTCCTAAGCGATGGGTTGTTTTGGGCATAGCCTGGTCGTCTGTTGGGTACCATAGGACCGAGACAAAGTTCACAGATGTTGTAATTTGACAAAAAATCCGTCTTATGCCTAGGTTACTAATTGCCTAGCGAAGGAACTTCCTAGGAGACGGCCTGCCCTGTTCAGAAATTCCATGCTAAGCGCATTCTATACAAAATATAAACACACCAACTATGGTTTGATATCAAATATAATATTGCGGATTCGTATTAGAAGTAACATTTAAGTAATTTTTGTTTGAAGCTTGAAACAACAGAGAAGGACAGCAAAAGAGAATCTGTACACTTTTTTGTATAAACAAAAATTAGTCATTACTAATTAGCTAATTAATATACAGGTAGATGACAGGGCATCTACGGATTTTTTTGTTTCTAGCGTTGTCTAGGTATTAGCAAGGCATATTTGGGACTGGCTATAGTCTTGTCCTTCTCAAGTACTGATAATCTATCATATTTATACATCACATTAAAGCTGCATAGCTAGGAAGCTTACAACATTTTTCATGTGTTTTCCTTTGTTTGCTTAATTCGATTGGGCAATTTTTACAGCCTTGTATAAGCGATTAAATCATAATAATTGCAGTGTCATGTAAATGTGACAAACACAACGACCTTTAAAACAAAGGGAAAAAAACGCAAGCCTAAGCTTATGTGAGAATGATACGTCTTTCGCAGTAAAAACTATCTGAATTGGTGTACGATGTTATTGTTCATGGCTTTTTACTTTGTAAAAAGTTTGAAGTTTTTGTGGTCTTCAGCACCTTTTAATGTGGTAAATGACTTCTCTTCATTAATGTTTTTCTCAATATTTCATGGTCTCACTAAGATTATACAAATGGACTTTGGGCACAACACGTAAAGATACATGACCACCGATGGTGCTGAACGTCGTCTAAAAATACTTTTTTCACGGTACAACGCAGTCTATGAAAGGTGGTGAACTGTTCAGTGGTTTGCATAGAAAACTTAAATATATTTTTAAAACTCGGTATGAAGGGCAGTTATACTTTGTTAAATAGTCTTAGTCATACAAACATAACTGTAGCAAACTTCGGAGAGAGCAAATTTTTAATTTTCGTTGGTTATTTACTGGTAATGGATGGCATAATTTGCTCAAGTTTCACTGGCATTTACAAAAATGAGTATAAATAGCGTGTACTTTTAAGGGTTTGCAAACAATTATTATGTAAAAACAAACGACTGATAAAAATGAATAATTAATCCATTTTGCTGACAAAATTTCATTGTGTCATAGGCAATTTCGCTCTATTTTTACTACGTAGCAGCCCCGATGACGTGCGTTGACGTCATAGATCCAGGATGAAATGTTTTCCGATTTTTTTTTCAAAGTTTGTTTTGTTCAGAACAGATTGCATAATGCCGCTGCCTATAGTGCAACTTTATGCATTCTACTAAAGTAGAAAAAATGTATGTATGCAAACTTTCCATTTCCCAAAAATGTCATTGCATGAACTTATGGTTAATTATGACAATTGGCCTACCCTAGATAGAGCTACATGTATACACAAACGTATTATGCATGCATTCATGATGTTAAAAAATACTAGGGAAGGGAAACTTAAATTCCTATCTTAGTTGTTTGGGGGAACATTCATGTAGCTGTGCGCGCGCTCGTTATCTGAAATGGTTGTTGATTATCACACTAACAGTCCAAACACTATATTGTGTGGTTCAAACTACAGCCCTGTAAGCCACGATAAGAATATTAGCAATCTGATGCTGCTGTCGTCCTATTGGCCAACTGAATCATTTGGATGGTGAACCCAACTTTGGCAAGAAAAATGTGGATTTTTTGTTTAAATTTGCAGCGTATAGGTACTGTATATCGGCAAGTTTTTCGATACTTTTTCCCGAAATTTGCAAATAAGCGCCGGGCCTTCTTTAAGCCCCCCCTCCTTTTTTTCCTTTTTGCACTTGTTCATGTTCAACAACAACGTAGCTTAGTAATGCAATAAAATGGAAACTTCACCACCAATTCAGGGGACTATCCAGACATTTATGCTCCTTTTACCTGGTACCGGTATTAGAATTTTAGACAAGCGCCGGACCTGCAATACCCGCCTGCCTTTATTAATCGCCGGGGGGGGGGGTTCCCCGGAATTTGCACATAAGCGCCCCGGCGCTTAATTCAGTTTTTACGGTAGGTATTGAAACGTGTGGGTATGAAACGTATTGAAGGTTGGGATTATCACAAGACCATTGCTTTATTTATTCAGTATTGATTCAAATTCTCTGAGTATACATTTTAACGTGTTGGTAATACAAGTACACAAGGCAGAGTTTAATGCCAAGCTAGGATTGATTTAAATATTAGCATATTACATATTAATGCTGTAGGTTTCAACCTATTATACCAACCTACTTCATTTTGCGTTATATCGACTAACAATCAAACTGGCACAGTTGAAGGTTTAATTAGACAAACTTGCTATGAATTGTCATACTCGTTAATTAAACGTTATGTAGGCCTATTGTTTAAAGTTTGGCAAAGTCCTGATTTTTCGTTAACAGCTGTGACGAAGCGTTGTTTTCAAGTTTCAACAGAGCGTACCAAAACATTGTAATTGTATTGCTCTAATGACAATTAAGCGACAAATGCTAGCAAATAAACGGCAATGTATACATTAACGAATGGCACTTCTCATCAGAATTAATAAAGTTAATTCACATCCTCGTAAGGAATATTTGCATCCTTTCAACTAGATTTCTGCCAGCTTTGGTGACATTTTTTTACGATTACTTCGAAAATATTGCCTGTACATATAAACGAATTCTAAGTAGCGAGACTTTCGTTATCCACCACCAAAACTTTTACAATTTCTATGCCGAAACGTTGAGTAGAAAGATTAAACGTTTTAGTTGTGGATAACCTCAGTCTCGCTATACTTTGAATTTATGAAAATTGCCAACCACTTGAAAAAATGAAAAAAAATTCAAATTTAAAGCTAATTGTGCATGCAATTTCTGTTGTTGAGGTGAACCACATTGGCATTTTATATATGAACGACAATCTGAATCAAATAAAGTGCATGTAATGGCTTGAAATCCCTAAGATGTTTTCAGGCACTTGGGGAAATAAACAAGCGTCTATCCAAAAATAACACATTTCCTCGTAAGTACATTGGATTCAAACGAATTCTTAAGCCTGTAAATAGCCAGTATAGTTTTCGTTGTTATCTCGGTTCATTTTTACTTCGCAACTTGTAATTGTGACGAATTTACATTGAACGTTGCTAAATGGCGTATCTGTCGCAATTCAGTCTGTCAATTTAACGATTCGGATTCTACCTGAAGTTGATGTTTATTTGTAGTTTCTTGAGAACGATAGGGCCTTCGCATTTAAACGCGACAATGTGCGTTGGTATTTTTATTTTTTGTGGGACATAATATCGATTTGCCAGCCCGTTGACGTAGGCATGACGTCAAATGAGCAAATTGAAAGTATAGCGCTTCTATCGATCCAAACGGTGGTTGTTCTGAGCTCGAATGCGCTGGCCATCCGAGATTCGTGGAGCTAAATAGGCTGCACCTTTTAGGTTACTATAATAGGTTTCTGCAACGGCTTTTGCTGACTTGGGGTTATCTTGTCCATCAGATTCCTTCATTTCGACCTTAAATTTTTCACCTAGCCACACATAAACTGAATTATTTCTCTATGACGCATCACCAGAGCTCTACAAACGAACCGTTCTTCCCTTGAATAGTTACTGGAATAGCTTTTGTAGTTGTTAAAATTAACCCACGATATGTTGCGACTTTTTTAGTATGTAGAAATTTTATTCAACTAAAAATTACTCTTGCGTCCTGAAACCCACAAGTCCAACCAACCAACTAAAAATTACGTGTAACCATGAAGTTTGCTACTTTTCTGTTGAAGAAAAGTTAGTGGGGTTGTCCGAGGATGTCGTCAGTTGTAGTTGCGTTGTTATCTGCTTTTGAAACGATATTATCGAAATTCGTTCCCTTATGTGGTTACCGAACTATTATTGTCCTTTATTAGTGCTATTTGGCCAAAGCTTTGCTATTGAAGCGTCCTAAAACTTACGAAATAAACCAACTAACATTTGTATTTTTTTACTTTAGGAAGTTATTCTTGCTATGGCTAAATAATACATGTATTTAAATAAGACGTTTTAGTTAAAATATTTCAGAAGATCCGCGCTTTAGTTATTTCACCTAACGCAAGACAATTAAAAAACCAAATACATGTACCAGTAGAATCCTTTGACCACGTGTGGTGCCAATATACATGTACATGTAGGTCACTTCATTGCGGAATTTTTTTATTGCAATATGCTAGTTTGTTTTCATTGTTGCGCTAGTCTTAAATCAATGAAATAGCACGTGTCTTTGCAATAAGCAATCAGGTATAACATTATCTACGAAAATAAGTAATACAAATATTGTTTACAACAAATTGACAAGAAACTTTTTGATAATTAACATGATAACTTATCTTGTTGTCCCCTACTGATTTTATTCACGTCGTTTTAATATCACTAATTTTGTATTTAGTGTAACTATTAAATTATTGGGGGGGGGGAGAAAGAAGTTCATTTACTTTTGTTGAAGTTTTAAACATTGTTCAGTGCTGCCATCTAGTGGTGATTTGGGGAAGCTACCTTTTAGTTTTTGCTTTTCCCTATGCTTTTGGTCACACTGCTATTCACTCGTTTTTATTAACAGTTCTGCAATTGTTTTATGCTCTGTTTTATCAATAAATTAGTTCAGTACAACCAATAACCACAACAACTTTCACATTACTTTTGGCTGTTTCAAGAAATGGTGTATTTATGGGGAACTTTTTTGTTTCAGGTTGCTATCAAAATTATAGACAAGAGCCAGTTGGATGTTGACAATCTGAAGAAAATATTCCGCGAAATCCAAATAATGAAGTTATTACTTCATCCGCATATAGTGCGATTATATCAGGTAATAAAGAAAAGAATGCTTACTTTTAACAGTTTTCATATTTGTCGCCGCGTGACTTAATTAAAGATAATATATATAAATGTCTCTTCCTGTTTTTGGACATAATTTATCTTGTTCTCCCCTACTGATTTTATTCACGTCGTTTTAATATGCCATTATGGAATTTTTTTTTATTCTGGCGTTGGTATACGTGTATTTAATTATAAGATCAGAACATGCTATTTTTATCAAATGGTCAACAATATTAAATCCAGGAATAAATTTTATAATTCTCGAAAAAATTTGTAACGGTAGAGTTTTAAGGTTTTTTTTTAACTTGCTAAATTGTATTGAATTTCAGGAAATTGTAAATGTAGGGTGCCATAAAATTGTCCTTTGTAATATTAATTTTCCTCATTGAAATCAAATGAATGTAATAAAAACATGCTGATAAATTTTATCTAAAATACATTTCCCCACTAGCCCTAAATTCTAGACATTTCAAGAAAATCATTTTGCGTTTAGCAAACTTCATTATACTGAAAGAATTAAGTTCCCTCGTCATATTAGCTGTACATTTGTTCCTGGTGGTTTTTAACTTTTTGTAAACGACTCTCGTTCTGTAGGTTATGGAAACTGATCGGATGATATACCTAGTGACTGAATATGCCAGCGGTGGAGAAATATTTGGTGAGTGCAGCACATTTTGTGGTTACCTTATTGTGAGATTTAACACGTTTGCATCTGAAATTGTATAAAACTGCAAAAGCCAGCTATTTTTTATTCTTCTTTACTTCTGTTTCATCATGACTAAATGTAGTTTTATTTCATCATTTTTCAGCTACTATTGCTGAAGTATACAGAATTCTTGTAGTTGCAAAACCATTTATTTTAAATTATTTAGTAGATCTATTTATTGAGCATTTGTGAGTAAAAAGCGAAGCTGCTCATACTGTATATACAGTAAGCCTACATTAAATGCTCAAAAACTCAAGAAATTAATTATGCTGTGCACATCAATTTTTGTGGGATAAATACAAGTGGTGTTCGTTACTTTTTCTATTGTTTCATATGTGCAGTGCAATAGAAAATTTTATAGAATAAATCTAAAAGTTAACGAACACAATTACTCCTTTTTAATTCTCTTTGTAAGTTTAAAAAATGCATTTCTACCACCAATATTAATTCCAGGAATGTGTTCGAGGTGGTAGATTCTTCAATTAATGCATTTATCTGACGATGCATTCCGATTCCGATAAAATTAGTTATGTTGACTCTGTTAACTTTGACAATTAGGCGATGGGAGGGTTTTATAGAAAAGTATCCAGAATGTAAATTCGCATGTCTTTGACAAAAATTGTCAGGTTTCATGAACTCATGTCATATTCTCATCAACAGAGTGTATAATAAAGTTAATGTTAAATTAATACATGATATTACTCGCTTAATGTGGAGGGTTACCTTTAAAGGGAATATTCATAAAATTAATGTTTGAACATCACTGAATTAATTTGTCACGGAAATGTTACTGTTGTCGTGATGTGGCATGCCTTTTAAATTTCAAAAGTCATATCACTTCAATAAAATATCTAGGTGTTGTAAAAGAGTTTATTATGTCAATATGTAAAAGGCTCACGTTTTTTCTTTTACTGGTACGTGCCGGCATATCGTATGTCTTCTCATGTAATATAACCGGAAATGGAAATTAGGATCATAGCAAAAATATATTGTATGTGGTAGTTAAAGTTTGCCTGCGTCTAATCTGGAATCTTTATGATAGACTATTTTAAAAATAGGTGGATGAACATCTTTTTCCTAATGGGGGCAGTGACAATTAGGCTAGTTAAATGCCATGCATCCGGTGAAAGTGTGTTGCACTTCCGTTAATTCCCAAAATACGTGATGTGCACTCACAAGTTTTTGATTAACTTGGACGGTAAATTTAGAGTAAACCTGTACCTAATGACGTAGATAATTCTTGATTGGGATTAAGGGTTAAATTGGTTATACAGTATATCTAGCATAAAGTAGAATGAAATAATGCACCGAATTTACTTAGCAAAACTTGCTCGGAGTATTAGTTTAAAAACCTGTGCTGTCGAGAAAAAACTTTTTTTGCAGTATGTTGATTTTCCATAATAATAATAAGTGTTTTGGTCGAACTCACTTTTCTGTATCAAGTCCTGGCTTGAACTTCTCAATCACTTGTTGGACGCTTGGAATCTTTACCTTTTTAATGCAGCAGTTGACAATTCCCTTTTTTGGTTATGAAGGAACTTTATTTTTAACTTGGATTTCCTAATTTACCAACAATTCATCCCAGATTTTTGGGGAAAAACACATTTTAGCTCCATTTTCAACAAAGGTTAGAACAAGAGTCAATTCAAAATTGTTCCACTATTGGAACACACAAAAAATCTCTTACTCTAGCACATGCAAATCCGCACATGCCAAAGCTGGCTCTGGCACATGCAAATCTGCACATGCAGAGCCTTTTTAAATTTCATCTGTGGGTTTCTCTGTAACAATAATGGTTACTTCTTTTTCCCCCGAGCATTTTTTCACTGAAATTCATTTTATTATAATTTCTATCATTAACTGGAATGATTTGAGTACTAAAGTATTAAAAAAAATTATTTGAAGGCTAATTTTATTTAAGGATTGGCTCTTTATTTTTCAGACCATCTGGTTGCTCATGGAAGAATGAATGAAAAGGATGCTCGCAAAATGTTTAAGCAAATCGTAGCTGCCATAAGTTATTGCCACAAAAATCACGTAGTGCACAGGGATCTGAAGGCGGAAAATCTGCTACTGGATTTGAATTTAAATGTTAAAATTGCTGGTATGTACTATTACTACTTCGAATTGTCAAGAAAAGTGAGAAAGGGGAAAAATAATGTACTTTAATAGGAAGAAAACTCAATAACAAACTTTTGAAGGATGCTTGTTTGCTATGTTATTAACATAGAAATCAGTGAGAACTTTTCCCATTAAATTAAATAATTTGTTCTGCTCACATTTTTGGTTAAAAATTCTTAAAATTAATCAATCGTGCATAATCAGAGTACAACAAAAGTCAGACCTAATGCATTCATCATATAAAGTTTGGGCTTCACTGACATAAATATTAATAAATGCATTCCTTGCATATTTAGCCAAATATTACTTCGTTTCAAAATTGCAAAATCATCATATTCTCATATTTTACTATCAGCTGTTGCAAAATCGTATGGATTATGTATTTTAAAAATTCACTACATGTACTTATTTATTTAATTTAGATTTTGGCTTTAGTAATCATTTTGAACCTGGCAAGCCATTATCGACTTGGTGTGGTAGTCCTCCTTATGCTGCTCCTGAGTTGTTTGAAGGAAAAGAGTATGATGGTCCAAAGGCAGATATCTGGGTATGTTATCTGGGTAGTGCTTCTTAGTTTGAATTTCTATATGGTAATGCGTACAAGCATACCCCAGTATTGCGACATTAGGTTTCAGTTCTTTGTCATACAGCAAAAATCACCTGATTCTGAAGCACTACCGTTTTTTCACCTAACTATTCTTGTACTGCTCTGCAGTCGTCATATATAGTTTGGGCATAACTGACATAAATAAATGCATTGCATGCCATGTTTGTAGACGAGCTGATGCCATATGGTCGCTTAAATGGTAGCATCATGTATGAGTATTGGAAATTGAATTGCCACAAAGCGGTGTATGACTGTATTAAAAAATCAATTCGATGAATTCGAATTGGTCAAAATTATTTAAATTGTACTAATATCAACGTTTGTAACAAATTTCTGAAGTTGATTCTTTTTCCAAAAACACAATTCTTTATTATATTGATATTATACAGATACACATTATCGGTAATGTATAATTTAATTGATGTGATATCATGACAAAAAAAACACTTGTGTTTTAGAGTTTGGGTGTTGTTCTCTACGTTTTGGTTTGTGGTGCACTGCCATTTGATGGAATGACTCTCCAGACTTTGCGGTTAAGAGTTCTCGCTGGAAAATTTCGCATTCCCTTTTTCATGTCAACAGGTAAGCATCGACAACATGGACGTTAGTCTAAAATTATGCTGAATGGGTAACTCATTTTAAATTTTATACCGAATATAGATTGTGAGCACCTTATAAGACACATGTTGGTAGTGGATCCAGATAAGAGGCTAAGCGTGCAGCAAGTTTTCAACCACAAATGGATGCAACAGGTGATTTAATCATCATAAAATCATAGTTTTTTATTTCCCATGCAGCTATCAAAGTGATATGCACTTTATTGCCAATTTTTTGAATTATTTTAGGGCGATGATGATCCAGAATTCAATCAAATGGTTAAGGATTATGAATCTGAAATCGAACAGGAAAATGAAGTCATAAATGACGTGATTGTGGAACATATGCTCAAATTACCAGGAATGGAACGGGAGAAAATAACCGAAGTTAGTAATGGTGATGACAAAATGATGCTAGTGTTTTCCTGTTTTAAATACCAACATAATCCCATTTTTTTCCTTCAGAATATCTAAATGTTCAAAGCAAACAGGAAATGACTATATATTTTCCAAATACACACGCCAATTTGGCATACAGTTTTTAACATAGTTACAAATATTGATATTTGGAGGTGTCTTCCATCACCAAAGTACTGGTGATAACATATTCCTATCTGAAGTGTCAATTATTTTGACGCATTTTAATCATAATGCAGAAATTAACATAGTTAATCATCAATTTTAAGTGCACTTTTTCATCCCATAAAAACATAGTGCATATTAGGATCGATGCGATCACTCCGTGCCTTGAATTAACTTTATCTGTTCGTGGTGCTAAATTTTAAAATTAAGGTTTGTCTTACAATCGATCCTTAAATTTATAAGATTTACTTTTTGTGTTAAAAAATTCAATTTAGAAGGTAAATAACTTAAACAAACTACCTGAGGAATAGTGATTAAACCCACCAATTGTAACAAGAAATGAAAATTCATTAATTTTACATTTTCCTTATCTAGGTTGGACCAAAATTATTGTTGATAATATACAAAGAATTGTTTCTTTTTAGTCTGTGAAGCAAAAGCTGTTTGATCACTTAAGTGCCATGTACCATCTTCTGGTTGATAAGCTCAAGCGTCAAAAAGTTAAAAGCATTTCACCACAGAACTTACCTGTTACGACCCAACCTCAAAGAAAATCCAGTATAACCACTGGTATTGGTAAGGGAAATTTTTAATTTGACGCTAGCTTTGTTGTTTTTTTACTATACTCAAAGTTGAATTTTATTATGCTACCTATGCAGTGGAACGAAATCCGACTGCAAATGACACGTCACCGAATGAAAACGATCAGGCTCTTTCTGGCTTACCACTCCTGTCTATGCCTACCATTCCGGCTGTTCAGTTGTTTAACGACCTACTATTAGAAAAGGTAAGTGCATTACTTTTTCTACCCTCTCTTCTGTAAGTTCATCTGGTTTTAATTTTTTTTTTCTCTTTTTAAATAAAATTGTAGTTTGGCGATCCAGAAGGGCAAGAATCTGATGGCGATGAACCTTACCCAGAAGCAGTTGCAAGGTACAACAGTATGAGAAGGCATACTGTTGGACCTGGTAATCCTCCCAATGAGGATCCTAGGTTAAACATAGGATCAAATCACTATCAGGCTGCATTCCAGGTGTGTGTGTGTGTGTGTCATTAGTTTCAAAATTTGATTTATGTTCAGTTTCACATCTAATAAAATAAAAATTGCTATGACTGTAGCAGGGACATTTCGTTCCTCTAAGTGCTCTGCCAAATACAAATCTTCCACAAAATCTCCCCCTGGTTCAAAACCAGCCTCCTCAGAATTTCTCAGTTAAGGATCAGCATTTATTAAAACCGCCACCCATTTTAGGTGTCAGTAAGTGACTTATTGTCATTATTTTTGTCGCATTGGAATTAATGCTCCATCTTGCATCAGTGTAATGTAAAAAATATAATTTTTTAGTTGATGCTGTGGGTGGTCTTGGCCGCAGAGCATCAGATGGTGGGGCTAATCTTCAGATTTTCATGCAACATCAAAGGCATGGACCACTTAGTCAGCCAAATAGTCAAGAGTTGGCACCTCCAGTAAGTTTCCATTTCGCTTTGCTGTTGTAGCTGGTCAATCAGCCATTTATTGTAAATTGCACTAATTCAGCTTTATAGCAAGTCAATTTAATACGACATGGTGATATTATTCAAGAATTGTTTTAGTCAATGTAAAATTGAACTGGGTTAGCTAAGTGATGAAGTGCTCTCCCTTGCATTCAGAAGACCTTGGTTTAATTCCCTGGTCTGCTGTTCTATCTTCGTTTCTTCGTGTTTTTCCAAAGCACTGCATTTTGCATGGTCAAAATTAAAATGCATTTAAAAAATGCATTGATTGTTAATACTCTGTATGCGATTTTTTGATTAAACCAATACAGTATATTTACAATGTATTTAATTAGCAGTGCTACTACGCTATTTGCTTTTCAAATCTCATTGTCAACCTGAATAGGAGTAATTAGTAAACCTGGATTCAACTATTCGTCGTGCTGTCTACTATGCTAATGATAACCATTAAGATAGCTAAAGATTCTTTGTTTGTTCTTGATAATTTAGACATGAATAGGTTACATTGCATGACATTCTAAAATATTTCTATTCTCGTTTTTGCCTCCCTTTTTATTTCCAGTTTATTGTCAGTTAAAATTGTTAAGCATCACAACCATGCTGACCTATATCAATTAGTAACTAATACTAACGCTGTGCTTTTTTGTGTGTATGGCAAGTGCTAACAGGAAAGGTTGCTTCTCCCCCTCCCCAATGTTTCAACATTTTTGTACCTTTAGGGGGCTGATGACCCATTGCTAACAATTCGAAGGCACTCTGCTGAGAGTGCATCAGGCACCTATATTCAGGTACCGTTGTCCAACTAGTTGATGTTCCACCATTATGCATGTAGATTAATTGTGTAAATTAGTTTTCAGCGCATGAATGATTGTTGGATATGCTGCTATTTAGTGCTTTTCTTAAATGGAGATTGTTAGTTTTAAAAAAAATATGCATTGTTAGGCACTGACTGTCATTTTTGATATATTAAATATCAAAAATCATTAGCTTTTAGGCAATTAATAGGATAATGCATGGAAAACCTAGGTTTGATTCTAGGTGATAATTGGGCAACATTATTGGATGTGAACTGCAATTTATGAAAGTCGGTAAAATGTGATGAAAATGCCCAATATCATTGGTGGTGCAATCAATATGGCTTTTCAGATTAGCCTATGTTCTTTCAAATTTTTCTTGAACAATATTGATATACTGGTTGTCAAATAATAATTTGAAGGTCACAGTTTGCTCAACTTGTAAATCCTGTAATATACTGTATTTTATATTACACGGCTAATATTATTTTTCTGTTTTGTTTGTTTCAACTTTTTATTTTTGTTACATTGTTAGGAGGTCAGAAATGTGAAATAATTCATGGATAATGACAAGCATTTTATGTAAAAGTGTCTGTCTGCAACGCACTTTTATACTTAATGCTTTGGATTGTTCTGTGGTAGAACAGCATTCTTTCTGGGCTCACTTACATAAATCAGAAGACTTTTTGCACGCTTTTGATCTGTCTTTTAGTTGAGGTTTTGTTATATTTTGATTTTTTACAGCCTTCGGTATGGCATGTACATATGGTGTGCTCATATTGCAATAATTCTGTATAATTTGAATACATTAGATTTAGCATTTTGTATTTCTTTAAATGCAATCATTTATCTTTCTGTGCAAGAGCAAAGTTTCCAAGTTTTTCTCAACTTTTATATGGATAAAGAAGTATCTTTCAATTTGATATTTCCCATCAAATTACTTATTATGCAAGGTTGACACTCAATTTAAGATATCATAACTTTCAAAATAATGTCAAAAACTGAATTTCTTTTATGAAATGCAATTTTTAAAAAGCATCTATTATTGAGTTATTTCCAGTCTACTAAAGGATTCATTCATTCCATGATATAATAGTGCAATTATACGTCAGGAGATGTATTCATAAAAATGATTCTGAAGCTCATTGCCTTAAAGATGAAAAATTGCTTGTCAATTCCTCACATTGTTTTTTTGTTTGTTAATTTTGAAATCGTTGCTGTTCCAGTTATCCCCTGGAAGCCTAACTCTCCCACAGAGGTTACAAACCATGACAGTCAAAGAGACAGAAGATAAAAAGGAAATGGATATTCAGCCAGATGCTGGAGCAATCGCAAGGTTAGGTTTTATAACAGTATTACAATATAACAATATCATCTCTATAAACATTTAACCTTACCTATGAAATTGCCATTTTCCAGATACATGCAAAGCCGGGGGCACAATAAAAGGCACACATTGGCCATGGCCAATGCCGAAGAAGTTCAAGAAATGCAGAGAAAGGTAACTGGACAGCACAGCAACAGAGTGCGTAGGACTGGATTAGTCACTGTCATGGAAAGGCATCCAGGTAGGTGATTCACAAAACTTCTCAATAACAATCGAACAATTTACATTATGAATAGTTGCAATTTCCCAATTTGAGAAAGTTTTAGAAGAAGATGCAAGGACATTGGTCAAAACTAAAAAGTCAGTTTTTTGTCTGTAATACTGAAGATAACCATAAAGGAGACAAAAAAACTATTGTTTAAATGTATCTGGCTATTATTTTTATTAGCTGAATAATAGAAGATGTATTCTTAATCCCATGATATTCATGATACAAATATTTACAACATGAGGGAAAATTTCATTCATGCTTACACTAATCTTGTGTTAATCGTTGCGATTGCTGCAAACTAAGGAAAAAGAATTTCGTTAGCTTGAGCCCATTCCAGTTGTCTTGTTTAAACTAATTCACATAAAGGGATTAAGCTGTCATCTCTGTACCAGGATGGTTGCTCACTTGTTATGCGGAAGGGTTGAATGAGGTTTTTCAATGGCCATTCCACAACAGTTTCCTTGGGTTTAAATGCACTAGGTGTGTGAGACTTAAACCATGTAACAACATCCATCACCGAATATTAAAGTTGGCACTTATCATTAACCAGTAACACCTGGGACATATTTTCCTGCGATCCGTGTAATCAAGCGAAAAAGAAAACATTTGCAATTTGACAAATGTTAACCATATGCATGAACTATCTTCTCATGGCTTTGCACTAATTATGTTGCATGACTTATGTATGATAATTCTGAAGATATTTGCATGCTTCCGCTCCTAAAATGCTTTGTTGTCAGACTTCTTGCTAACCTTTTAACCTTTGCATGAATCAGGGAAACCTGCTTAAATAGTTTTTTTTTCTGTGCAATGGGTAAAGGAAAACAAATAACGCAGAGAGCCATTACATCCCTGTTTAAATGAAATGGCATATAATTTCTCTGAAAGTTTCCAATTTGCGTGACACTAACTTGTAATTAATATTGTCATTTTATAGTGATATTGTAAGGGTAAGTTTACCCAACAGTCTGGATTCTGAATATACTCGTTAAGTAGTAAAGAGTTTTGCATATATATTTCCAGTAATTTTTAAAATTGTCTATTATTTTCAGTATTTGTATACTTTATCTGTTAAGTATGCCATGTCATGAAGAAATATGTTGATTTAAGAGCCATACCACCTCGATATGTGTCAAAATTTTTCATTTGATGATTATCAAAAAAACGATAATCATTAATTTTTGAATTTCTGCTCTGTTGAAGTGTCATTTACTTTGCATGTACATATTGCTCATGCAATAGGCATGTTGAGAATTCCACATTAGGAAAATTACATGTAAAAATCGTAAACGCTTTCTTTCTGTTGAATTTAAAAAATGCATTTCTATCGTGAATAGAATTTTTTTCAGGAATGCGTTTGAAAAATTGCCCCATAAATCGTAATGAGATTAGTAATTACACCAATACCGATGCTAGAAACTTCCAAAGTTTTAAGATTGCCGACTATTTAACTACTAAAAGATACTTTCAATATTTGTAGGCTTCAAAAATTGGAATTTTTAAGTTTATGAAAAATCTTTGTGGTTTATGTTGGCGAACTTTATTTTGTTTCAAGCTTCTTATATTAGTAGTATGGTTTTAGACATGCTTTTAAATTATATTTGTTTCTGATGCATGGGGAATGATATTATTCTTAATTTCATTTCATTTTTTTTGCATCTGCCAATCCCTTATTCCCGATTATCTTTTTTTATTTCTCCTGCCTCTTGTCCTGCATTATTATTCTTTCTTGCGCTGCTGGGAAAACGGACTCCGTCTGCAGTTGCTGGCCTGAATGCTGAAGTAATCAAAGAGGTAGAGCAGAGAATGAATAGGCGGCGACGATCTGGGCTGGAGCACATCATGGAACGACCCGAAGTTGATGGCCCGCATGCCAAACGCCCACTCTTAGGCACTATGCCGAGTGTGCAAAATGCCCATCATCCAATCAAAGGTGTGCTCTGTTGTTGGACTTATGATTTACATTGCTTAAGGAAGGTTTGCTGCCAGCAATGCCATGCAAAAAGATTGATTTGTATATTGGTAAATTCAGAATTAGTATAATAGGGGTTCAGTGCTGAGCAAATGAACGATTAGCGATAACACTTTCTGTAAGTTTGGAATCTGTGCTCCACTTATGCATACATGCTGCTAGTTTTCTTAGTTTGCCCTATCATTTACTAGCTATACTTGACATGCTTCATGAAGGAAAGGATAAAAGTAAGTTAAATAATGAAAATTAATTTAGCTTTTGCCTGTAATTGATGCCGACTTGCATAGCATGTTTATGTATGGAATATCAATGCTACAAACAATGAATTGTGACAGTTTACAGGAAGTTTTTGCCAAATTCGTGGGCAATGTTCTAGGGAATGTGCACATGGTTGCCAACTATGGTCATACAAACATGCTAAGAAAATTAGAATAATTTAAATCAGTGCAGCACTTGGGCCCAAAACAAAGTTGCATATTGTGCTACAATCTCAGTCTGAAATACAGCGTAATGTATGCCACAGTGATTGTGGGCATTGTGTGTCAAGCATTTTTAGCAATGTGTAACCAGCTTCTGTTTACAAAAATTGGGTTATAATAACTAATTTGTTGTAGGATATATCAATTTTCAAATGAAATGGCCTTCAAAATGCATACAGTAATCCATTCCCATCAAGGAGTGTCCAGTTTGACAGTTTTCCTCCGACCTTAGTTTATTTAGCATGCATAACAAATATGATGCCCATTCCTGCATCTCCAATGCCGAAGAGGTTTAGGGCAATGTTTATTTTTGGCATGAGGGGGAGAAAATGTCAGAAGGATATTATTATTATCAAACTTGGATTATAATTGGATTTAGTATCACTGGTGTTATCGTGTTGATTTTTTGGCAACTAGGTCGCGATAGCTTTAAAGATGTAAATGCTCTTCACTTGCCGTCTGAAAGATACTCACCCGTGCGTCGCGCTAGCGATGGGTCCCCAATGATGGGTCAGTTCCGCACCCATCTCGAAAAAATCTACAATCAAACCCTCATCACAGGCGATTCGAGTCCCCTGAAAGCTTTGCACCAAGAATATCACCAGTTGCAGGTAACCTCCTCGTTCGACATGCTGGTGTCAAATTTGTCCGTGCTTCTACCCTTCAATTTAAATAACTCTTGATTTTATGTAGAAGCACAGCGGAAGTACCGCAGATGCGCATATGCAAGCAGAAATGCAACTTCGGCATTCTCTGCACATCCAACAAATGGCGCAGCAATTTCAAAGTTCAGGGTTTTCGCCTCACGGTACCCCTGTTATGTCTCCTAATCCCTCGCCACCCATGCCTGCGACCTCGCCATCTTCCATCCCGGGTGAGTCTGTCACTTGACAAACATAATGAGATTGTTTATTATAATTCCATTTTCTCCCCCTTTGAATCATTAGCACGAACAGTTGGCCAAGCTTGCAGCCAAATATTGGGCCATTTAATTAAAACATGTTATGATTGACGTTACCTATGTGGTTACCCATGTGCATGTTCGAACTGTTACATGCCTTGGACCAAAAGGCCCCTTTCGATTGCAGCGGGTGCTCTCGATCTCTGTTAAATTGTTTGCATTATGCCTATTTGGTTTGAATGTGAGACCTTAAAATCCACTGTATTGGGCACGGGTAACATGACAGTTTTTTTAGTTATCCAATGGGGTGATTATGCTTCATGACAATTACTTATGTGCTTCGCCCATTCCGAGATTTCATTTTCATATCTTGTTTGCTCCTCACCAGGTTCACCCATCCACCACTCGTACAGCAGTGATGCTGCCAACGTCACGCTAACACAGCACCTGCAAAGGTTACAATTGCAGCAGCAGCAATATGTGCAGTGCCGTACTAGCCCAGTGTCTATCTTGGGCTCTGAGTCGCCTATTCCTCCGGCCCTGTCCCGCGTTTCTGCCCTTGGCTCGCCATCATGCCATAGCAGCCCGTCCCCGCCAGTGGTGGCCCCAGGAATTTATCTGGATTCCCATTCCCCGATCCATTCCTGGAACACAGTCCTGACTTCCCCCCAGCACCACAACAGCCCCCCTCCCCCGGCGACTGGTTTTGCCGACTCTCCCACCCATGTGCCATCATATGCCCGCATGCATGTGCAGACCTCGCCCCCGCCAAGCTTCCAGAACTTGGGCATGATCCAAGAGGATGCGGAGCAAGTATCTGGCTCACCACCCTCTGAAAATAACGTCGTCCAATCGCATTCCTCACTGGTCCGGGAAGATGCCACGCCCTCACCTCTTGGTAGCCAACTGTCTTGCTATGGAGCCCCCAGCCCCACCCTTGCACAGATCTACGCAGGACACTCAACCCACCCTCAAATCAGCATAACGGATGAGATGGGGGCTGTGACCATTGCCAATGTTCCGGTAGATGCTGGAATGGTCTGTGTGCCCGTTCTGACAGTGGATCCCATGTCCGTTGTTGCAGACGAATCGTATGGCCCATACTACTCGGCTCCACCAATTCAGATGTGTCCAACATCGAGGGAGGCACTGTCCAGCTCTCCACTGCTTCCCAGAAACCTTGACAAAACGGTGCTCCTAAGGCAGCACGCACTGTATCACTCCGCGCCGCCTTCTGAAGCGTTTCTCTACTCCGGACAACCTAGACAGTCGTTTCCTCTATCAAGGTATGACGATGATGATGATGATCCCTATGGATTGGGGGAGCGGCAATCCATGCTATCCAATAATCGCAGGACGTTTGTGTTCGACCCCTTGTTCAGGCCCCCGTCAAGTGAAAGGTTCGACTCGGTACCAGTCGACCTATCTTGTGCCAAGGTCTCTTCCGAGGGCAACATTTCACTCGAAAGTGCACGGCTGGACGCCTTGCAGAGGCACGCTTCACCAGTTCCTGAGCTTCAAAAGACGCCAAGCGGCAGCATCCAGTTTGAGCTCTCAAAGAGCTTGAGTGCATCCATGCACGTGCCTGAAATCCTCAATCAGATCAAGCGAGTGATCGAAGCCAAAGTACCTAATTTGATTTGCCAGTATTCGGACAATGGGTTTGCCATTGAGCATCCAACGGGCGTGCAGATCGAGCTAGAAGTGTTCGAAGGCCCCAGGCCAGAGTACAAGGGACTGAAGATGCGCAGAATATCGGGGGACAATCTATTTTATAACCAATTGTGCCAGGAGCTCATATCGTGTATGAATTCCTAATTGTCATACTTGGCCTAGCAAAGAATTTCGCTTTCTATGCTTTTTTCATGGGTAGTGGCCAGTGGTAGTAGAGCTTTGGCATTGGTTCCTAGAGTCATTGCATATCGATATTCAGTTTCAGTGTAAGGGGCTTCAGGGGAATTTCCGCATGAAGCAGGTATATCACTTCCACATCCTTCATGATGTAAATATCAACACGATATTTCAGCATTTAAACATTTTTAGCCATTAAATTTCTGGACTCAACTAATGGCAGGTTTTTCCGACATATAATAACATGCATTACAAAAGATTGATCAGTATTTCACACAGAGCTCTGTCAAAAAGCGTCAATGCCCAGCCTTTCTCACTCGATGACCTTACTGATGAGTGTAACAGTCCTATGCACAATAGAAAATACTGTACAGTACGTTTATGATTCATTACGGTGCTTAGGATAACATTTTTTTTGAGAAGAGCACAGGAAACCTTCTTCTTTGCTTGGCCAATTATTTAGATACTTGATAAGAGCTTAGTGAGACCCCTGTTGCTTGAATTGTGCCACCACCCCACCTGCTTACAATTTTCCGCTCCTTTCATCTTTGCCAGTTGCCATTCGCATGCCACCCACCCATCAAATTTCAATTCATTTTCCATCAGCCCATTAGTTGCACATTTTCATTGATTGTGAACACTTGTACAGGTCCTCTACAGCTTGAGTGTATGCTGTTATCGTTCACGAAACCTGTGTGCTAGCAAACATTAATTTGTACAACGCAATGAAGCACCACATTGTTTGAAAGACTGCCTAAAACATTATTTAAGACGATAGCTGAACATGAAGGCAACGCTCGAAATGCGATGTGCATATAAACTGTACATAGCTGTACATACATCTCCACCATGTTAAACCAATGAAAACCTCCATATCTTTCCCCCTCTGCATTCCTACCTTTATTTCTAGCATTTTAGCAGTTGGATTTAATGCCATGCTCCGAGCAGGGTTGGTAGAGATGCCATCAGTGAGGTGATCTTATCTTATATCTTCTTCATATCTCTTATGAAGTTAACTGTGATTTTAACTATACATCTCTTCATTCCCTCCTCAAAAATACATTCTTTTGTAACGTTTTCGCCTTTTGACTTGTAACTTTTCTGAGCTCAAGTTTTCAACTGAACTACTGTCACTTCTTGCTTCGCTTCCTTTTTCGTATTGGATTCAGTTTACTTGGCATGTTCCAAGCAGTCTCAAATGATACTACTACTGGACAAAATATTAGAATTACCGTTAACTTCTATAAAACAAATTGACAAACTAGCACGAAAAGTGATATTCCAGCATCGTGTCGATGTTGGCTTTATTTCATTTTTACATGCCAGCTGAACAGAACCATGGAATTTCATCTTTTATCCTTTCCTTTGCCCAGATTGTAACTGTTCATTCTGTTAATTCCTTTTTTCATGGCATTTTTCTCCCTTGAAAATTGGCCATTGTTATGTAATTGGACTAGTCTTGGTTTAACCGTAAACAATTGAAACGAGACCGAAAAGAATCATAAAGTTATATTTCTCGTTTTCTCTTTTAAACTAAAGTCTTGTCTTTATTTAGGTGTGCATAATGGTCTTTCATATACTTGAGTAGTTTCTTCCACTAATGGGTTATTTACTATAGTAAGATTGTGTCAAACAGGTAAGCATCTTTGTCTATTTTTTGTCCAAATCAATAACACTGAAGTACATGTACATCTAAAGTAGAGCCTCTCAATATCTTAACACCAACTTTATTTTTTCTAAAAAAAGTGGATTTGGATTAAAGAAAGAGTATTCCGCCCACTATATGCTAATTGGAGATTCCAGGCTTTATATACAATCAGGGTGGCAAACAAGTCCTAAATGCCCTCCAAAAAATCGAAGAATTGTAGCAATTTATTATAAATGTCTTTGACAACACTGTCTTTACCTTAGTGCTTAGTTTCTAAGTTTTCTGAGTGCAAAATTTTCCAAGTTTTCTGAGTACAAATTTGCAAAATTTTCCGAGTACAAATTTGAAAAATTTTCCACGTTTTCCGTGAACAAATTTGCAAAATTTTCACATTTTCTGAGTACAAATTTGCAAAATTTTTCACGTTTTCGGAATACCGTATTCCCGCGCAAACAACGGCATGGCACTATACCCCGGGGACACCAAAAAATCCCTTTGCAAATTTTGGTCC
>JAQGAO010001851.1:0-22221 GCA_034697705.1 Ommatoiulus sabulosus | reverse complement strand
ACCATCAAGGGAGCTGGTGGAGGCGGTGCACCCAACATGGCGGATAGGGTGGTCGGGAGGTCGCATCGCGCAATACAAAGCACGTGATCGGTTTACACCCACCAGAACATGCACCTGCACCTGGTGTAATGAGTCGAATTCGCCATTACTGGCAGCTCTTTCGGATGAGAGTTTAAACCGAGGTTCTGTGTAGATCCTGTTCAATCTCTACACGTTAAAGATCTTTCTTGTGGGGTGGAAGTCCCCCTTCGTAGGCAAAATTCCCAGGTAGGTGACGCTGGCACATCCCCTGGCGTTGTGTTTAGCCCTCGTGTGCAGAAATATATAGGCCAACGTTAAAAATTATCAAACAAATAAACAAACAAACTAGCCTATTCCCCTATACATTCTTTCCCGTTTTAATTCAATTTTAATTCCCTTTTACTTTTTCTAAGCTAATGCTTGTTTAATGACCGGTATACTCCGGTAGCCATCTTTCATTACATGTATACTGTTGTCGTGGTAATCGTCGACCCGGATAAATTAGATGTATAATTCCGAGGGGAATTACAGGTGCAGTTTTTTTTTCTACGAGCATCATGTTTATATCCCCATTTTTGTCCCGTTATGCATAAATTAATCAGATGCAGATTTGTATACACAGATCGATACCAAATTATTGCTCTGCCTATTCTTGGGTTGGAATAAAGAGAAACCGCGGATAGCATGCTTTTTTGCGTGTGTTGCTTTTGCATAAGATGCATTTCAGCGTGTTGTCGGAAATGTCACAGGGCTTGTCATAAATTTGCGCATGCAATTGAGATGCAATCAGACATGACAAGTGCAACGAAATATAATTGAATTGCCATGCATGTCCATTGAGCATTAATTATTTACTATCGACTTTAATAGAGACGCAACGTTTAATGGTCTGCTATGTTATAACCGTGCTATATCGACAATACATTTATGTGTCGATTTTCATTAAAAGTCACTCGTGAGCAAACTGACGGACCAACGCACTATTGCCACCAAATATGATGCATAATGTAGGCCTCGTATACAGGGTGACTAGGCTTAAAAGCGGCTGGTTTATCTGTTAAAATGGCGTTTTAACCTGGACCACCCTGTATATAAACGTTCTATGCATATCTGTCCTATTTTAGGCGGTATATTACGTGCATGGGCGTGTACATTTGGACTGAATAGCATTTATTGACTCGTGATGGATGAACAATTTTAAAAAGTTGACGCGGCTTTATACATGCTCAGACGCATGAGCATAAAGCATTTGTTATGCAATTAAGGTTTTCGTTTTTGAATAGAGATACAATAGCGTGCCTGCGTCCGAGCAATATTTATACCGTATATATGCATATATAAAGTGTACATGCATGCATGCGATTTCCCAAATTGACCCTCTTAAAATGGAGGCCGTAAAGGTGCTGGTTAATTTCTATTATACCCAGCGCGCTGCAGTCTGTTGATGTTATATATTGTCCTCCTCTCACACCCTGGCCCTCCTTCAACTCTTTTCTCAATTATCTACTTATATTTACTGCAGAATTTGCCGCACTAAACCTTTACGTGTAATAACAAAACAATATACAGTAGCTAAACGGTATACGGTGTTCTTTTTCAGATTTTTGACCCCCGTTTATGTCTGGTCAATAGTCCGATTTCATTATATTAAATCAAGCTAAGTCTACCATGTATAATGCAGTTAGTGCACGCATGCACGGAATACCCCTCAAGTCTTGCCAAATTTTAACAGTTGGCAGACCGTTGGATGCCGCGTGTCGCCCCACCCAGTCCGACAGCACGATGAATGCAGTGCTTTTCTCTGGACATTCCATGGAAACATTAAGTGTATATTAAATGCACGTATATATAGCATTTTCTGTTTCATAATATATCATTATCATATCATATTGTACGATATTTGTACAATTGCAGTGGATATTGAAAACCTCAATGACATCGAAGGCTTATCAAGAACTGCATGATACCAGTCGTCCCTTCCACATATTCGAATGCTATAGGCCTATACAATGCATGTAAAAATACTGTATAGATAAGTTTTTATTTGAACATTTGTTTGTAAATATTGACATCATTTTCCGTATATGAACTTTTACTACAGCGTAATACATTTTTACGGATGTCCTTTGTAATTGGTCAACGCGTAAATAGCGTCATCTTGGGACCCCCTTCAAAACAAACAATTAATTTTAACTTTTGTCTAGAATTTTTTTCTTAAGCTTGCTTATTTTCCGAGTTGTGTTAATGGATTCTTAAAAATGGGACGTATATGTATATACGCACTATACACGTTTTCAACAGTGAGTAAATTATGCGGGGTTGATGGCTGTAACTTATGAACGTTATATATGGTGTGTATATAGCATTAATTGGTTTGGTTTCCTAGAATCTAGATCGTTTCAAACGTTGCAGCGACGATGTTTTCCGTAAACATTTTGCTTTATAATTCTATTTATCAATTTAACCCCGTTGAGAAATTCGACACTGCCATGGACTGGTGTGCATGTTCACTTTCGAATTACGAATTCATACTTATATATAAGATATACTATAATGTATTTGAAAGTATACAATCAGTGTGCAAAATGATGGCACTCATTCTGGCAAAAGTTTTCATTCTATTCTATGTGATAAGGACAATTTTTCATGCGATTGCATCACTGAAAAGCAAATAATTCAAGCATGACTACATGTACAGTATATATATTGTATGCAGGAAAATATTCTGGCGCGATTTGAGCATTTGTACATTGAAAGGTTCAATAGCAAAAATTTTTAATTTTTTTTTCTCATATATATAAGCTTTAAATAATAATAATGGCGATCACATCATCTTGAAGTATATCTTCAAGAAAGGTTCTTCAAAAAATCTGAAAAAGTGTCCTCTATATACAGTATATGAGGAAAACAGCCCTTAAAGGTGCATTTTTAAATACATGTATACCATATATAAACATAAGTGTTTATAAGTGGCCTAGCTCTCTAATGTACGCATTGCTCATCGTTATCACCTTGAGTTGCATGGATTTAATCTGTAGCGACATTATTAGGGTGGTATAGTCTTTATTATATTATGGATTCTCTATAATTTATGATTAAAAAGTCTGTGGAAATTGTGCTTGATCCATAAACCATTGCTGCCAAAAATATCCGAAAATATAGCGCATATAAGAATCAACACATCCATGCAGGATGCAGGACGAATTAGAAAAGAGGGGAGCAGATGGTCTGTCGATAATATTCATAATTTTGCCATAAATCAGTTTTCAATTTTACGAAGTCTATGCATGCAAAATTGTTGTTTTTCCCACGCTCCCGTAGGTGTATATATATATATATATATATACACCAACCCGTATGATTCGAAAAGTTCAAAGGCACCACGGCCAGGCCTTTGGCTATCTTTAATATCGCTTATACACAACATGTATACATGTTTTTAAAGCTAGTCCTATACAGGCTTATTCTGAACATGCTTTTTTAGAAGATATGCATGGTCGTAAAATGATGAGATAATGATTGCAAAAATAGTTGAGTAAAATACATTTTATTTACAATTCTATAGAATGTACAGAATACATGAGTTTTATAGCGTAAACTGTATACATGTATATGGTTTTTTTTTCACCCCGTTGGAAAACATCATTAACCTATACTGTATAATACTTATGGTTTTCCATGTTTAAAATTCAACGTGGAATACGTGGACCAAAGCATAATACCGCTGTATGTTGACGCATTTTTACTTTACAGTTTAATATATAAGAGTAACACTTTTTAAAAAAATCAAGTACAGTCGAACACGGATAACTGAAACCCAATTAAAAGAGAAAAAACTGATAATGGAAACTAATGTTCAAGCTCCGAACTTTTGCTTATGTTTTGCAGAATGTGTTAAATGAAACCGGATAAGTGAAAACCGCGTAAATGTAAAAACCGGACACGTGAACATTTTGAACAAGCCTGAGGTACACCATTTGTATTCAATTATACACGGATAAGTGAAAACCGTACCTTTCAATCTACCACTATATTTGCAATGAGTTCCACTATAAAGTCGACACCTGTTTTTACTGTACGTCTACCATTTAGGAAAATAATGTTTTCACTAATTATTGCGAAGTATACCACAGATTAAATGCAGCTTTTTCGCTCCGAGTTACGAACTAAACTTGCACATTTGCTCATCAATACGAGCTAAATTTCCTCAAACAGTGCATTCATCACTGTTGTTCTTCTGGGGAACAGGGAATTTCCCCAAATGGGTTGGATTTCAGATATTCCTATTAAAGAGGAGGGGGGGGGGGTTGAGAGTTAGAGAAAAAAAGTATCCACAACCCAAGTTGACAATACTCTCGAAATGATTGATATTTTCCTTATCACACCATGTCTATAAGTAACAGAACATGATTGTGTTGTACTTTTTGGATACATGTATTACAAATATGTAAAGGTGCATGTGATTGCAAACCTGCAATTTATGCTTATTTAATGCCATTCTCAAATTCAATGAACAACGTATATAGGATAAACTTATTCCCAAAGAAATCAAAGAATTTTGCTAAATCCCTGCTTCACGAATGTTTTTCAAGTTTTGAGGACAAGTACACATTCATTTATTTTGAATGCCAAATTGAAGAATTGAAGATCCTCATTTGTCACGTCATATAACACATGAAGTCTCCGAGGGTAGGCCACGATTGAATGTTTAATAATAATAAATAATAATTTAACAAACACATGTACATGCACGACTCTTGTTGTACGATTGCGAAACAGAATGTATATACATTTGGACAGAAATAGGGGTTTATACTTAGAAACATGTACTTTTACGCAATGATATATACCATATATATGTCATTAAGTCGATGTCTGATAAAATTATACATGTATACATACATTCTATTAAATTCTTAAGGTAAGTCGCATTTGTAGTGCGTCATGTAGCAACAAGGCTGATAAAATATTACATTAAGTGACTAACAAATTTTAGATGTTATAAAATATATCAGAATTTATTCAGTTAAAGAGGGATATGCGCCTATATATAGCTGTATACATTTACCAAAATATCTACATCCGGTAAATCCTTTCAAGTTAATCGAGAATCATGTCAAAAACATCCCCAATATATTGAACATGCAGCCCGCATATAGCATATACTTGTACATGTATAAGGTACCAAAACGCACTAATCAAGTGTACGAAGGCAGGATGTGCTTGATCGCCAATGGCCGGCCAATTCATAGCACAACCTGAACGACTGTCCTGTCATTTTCAAAGACAGTGTCCCAATCCCAGACCTGTTTCCGTGACATGGCATTGGCATCATGCACCGTCGCACTTTGCAGCTCAATGACCATGTTTTTGCCACTCCCATCACTTTAACCTGATGGTGGGGACAGCAATCGCCAGAGAGGTGATCTAATTTTCGTGTGAAGAAGTACAGTACATTGTATAAGTCTACCTATATACATGTACTTGAATTACGCAGGAAATTTGACTGTTTTAAGGAAAATTTTACACGCGAGGGAGAGAAAAAGAGAGGTCTTCTTATACCTTATATATACTGAATATTGAACAGCCATCGTACATGACATGTATTAAACTTGAAAGTGCAGTTCCTGGCACAATATACTGCAAAGCACGACACAATAACCCTGGTATTGCGATCATCGATCTGATCATAAACATTAATCTTTGTTTAATGAATTAAGCATTTCGCATCTGGGGTAGAAAACACACCTAAATATAGCGTGTATCCATGCATACATGAGTTCTGGAACTTATAACATTAACCATACAACTCTTTTGCATGCACGCATATCATGTACGTTATCCCCAAACATTTGATCATATAGGCATAAATAGAAGATTTTTTACCATGAGAGTATAATTGCTCTTTGTTTAAACTCCACAAAATAAAACAAAATATGTAGCAAATATAAATACGAATTTCATTTCTTTGAATATTTCTTCGAATATACTTCTTTTGTAATATATTATGCACATGGACTCTAATGACTGATAAGTTGAATGTAATATACTGTATATGCAGTATATATAGAGTCCAGTCAGATTACAAAATCATTTGGCTATAACTTCATGTACTGCATGAGTACATATAACAATGTTAATTATCAAATTTTGGATGATTGTAGGGATTGTAGGAATGATTCTGCATTCCTGCAAAAAACATTATACTGCTAAAATGCATTTCTTAAAGTTTGCACAATAAACCATGCAGCCATGCAGAATTAATATCATTATGTTTCTGCAGAAATAAAATTGCCTAATGAGTAATGATATTTGCCTTATTGATAAGCTTCGCGAATCGCACTTTAAAAATCGTAAAGTCAAATGGACAAAATCGGCGCGCTGATTGCATGGTTTAAAAAATTCGCTCAAGATTATCATTCCCATTCTTTTAGACTATTTAATCTGTCGGTTTTGCACAGGTGACTTTATCTCTCGACTGCGTGCCAAAGTGTGATTCATAAAGCTTCTATACTGTATCTGGAGACCCTTACTATACACAGTACACTGTGCCTGACACTGTGTATGCATACATGCAGGTATTCACAGTATCAAAAATACATGATGCCGCAATTCAAGTCTAGATTAAGTTTAATTATTGACAATCACCTGAAAATTATATCGACTCTATAGTTTCAAACAAAGATTAAAACAATGAATGCGAGCTTCATGATCAAGGTTATACATTATAAAGACACCATATACTAACCTTAAATTTATAAATTTCCAAAGCATATCCTTTTAATTCTTGGTAGTTTTCTGCCGGAGAATACAGTAACTTCATATGCATATCACAGAAACTGGATATATCCCGTCTGAAAGTGTTGGATTAAATAAGATAGGACATTCTCATCATGATTATGTTATAAAAGTGAATAAAAATCTGGCGACTGAGCGAGTGGACGAGGCCATGTTATCCTTTGTATAGGCTTATTTATTTAATACATGGTTTTAAGGAGCAGACAGATTGCACGGTGAGCCTGCACATGAGGGTCAAAATATCCATCATGGCCGCTCTAATTTCTCTTTTCTTTACCCCACAATTGAGCATCGGATGTGCGCGCTGTTTTTTTCTTCTTCTTTTTTTGTGCCAAACATGTCTGCTGTTGTTACAGCAGCCTATAATATCATGACTATTAAACAAAGTATATGGCTCAGATGCCCCTAGGGACACCCAGCATGCACAATGTTGAATTTCTGTATATATGATATACATGTACATCGATGGGCATCATGTATATACAGTGTGTACTGTATGTACGTGCAAATGAAAAATAATTTTTTAAATGTATAAAAGTATATATGCTTTAATCTGCATGAGTTTTTTTAAATTCTTTAAAATGTGATATATGACAATTGACCACAAATGTATTCTGGAAATTCTTTCTTTAATTTACATACAAGTGAGGTGTATTTGAAATGCAATCGTGACCTGGTATAACGAGTTATACTCTAGATTCTCCTCAGATCGTTTTTCCTTGGAATGTAGCTTGGAATGGCAAGGTTCTGTTGTTAAATTCATTCCAGTAATATCAGACTTAACCTTATTACAATTGACTGGTTTGGTATTAAAAATGACATTAATCCGTGAATTAATTCCAAACTTTTTTCTAGATTAATTATAGAATAAAAAAATAAAAATTGAAAATAATTCGCGGATTAATGTAATTTTTAATACCAAAACGACCGGAACCCTTCATGGGCGAATGAATTAACCATTTTTTATGAAAGATCATGGCATGACGTACATGTAGATACAGTTTAAATAGGACAGAAATATAATGTCAAAGCTATACCCATCTTAAGGGTTTAATGTTTGCGAATTTTCTGTGATAATTGGTCGGTGTTCAAAAAGCTACAACCTGCATTTGTATTGGCAAATGCACATTATTACATCAAACATACAGCACTCAGTATTGGAATAATAACACGATTAAGATAATTGCTGAAGAATGGTTAAAACATATAATGGATAGTTTATCTCTTTCTTCTCCGAAATTAACAAAAGAATCAACACAAAGTAATTTATGTTCTAATTATTACCGCATCACACCCTTTATTTGTCCAAAATTAACGAAGCAATTTGTATAATGGCTTAAAATTGAATTACCTATACATGTACATGTATGATACACCAAAACAAAAGTGACGGAAGACATTAGCGAAGGGGAGGATATGCACCGCCTTGTTAATTCGACTTTAAGCTTGTGGTATATTAAAGTTGCTGGCAAGACCTCTGCAATGAAAAGTGCTTTGAAATGCTAAAACACATGCAATAAACCGATACTTTTACACGTGCACTTTGAAATTATTCAAAGAATATTTGTTAAAATTCAGAAGTTTACGTAAACGTTAATAGATGTACAGTATATGTATACAGGCCGCATAACTGTATGTAAATGTATATTTGGGTCATTAGTGTGTATTAAGGAATTTTTGTGATGAAAACTGAAAATAAAGAAGGTCAAATTCAGCTCAAAATGGATGAAGCAGTTATAGTCTCAAGGACAGATTCATTAGAGCGCTTTCATCCACGAAGCAATCTTTTCAACCGTGTAGTTTTAGATGCATTTGTGGTTCACTAAATGCCTTAAACAAAACATGACGACTACCATTATTACTTATTAACAGGATTTCCTTAAGATTCTGGTAACCAAACGAAAACAAAAATGATATTCGAGAAGAAGCACCTGCAAAATTTAAAACAATCTCGTAAGCGAAGAATCCATTGCCTTGAAAAATCATTCATTTAAAAATTACATCAAACAAAACATTGCATTGCATGTGCATGTACATGGATAGTATATATAGTATTCTACTATACAGTAGTTCTTATAAATACTGAACGTATAACAGAATTGTAATTGTCGAGAATATGTCCTTCTGCAGTTAAAGGGGCAATGATGCTTATCGACTCTTTAACATTGATTTTCAAAAAAGTAAACATGAAAATAATTTAAAAGATTGTCCAGGAAAGTATTGCCAAAATGATAGTTATGCTTTTCTTCCGAGATCTAGTGGTCGATTAATTTACACAAAAATTATCAGCTTACTTAAACATGACCAATTTATTGTAATACATGTGCATTCACGACGTTTGCATCGAATAAGTTTTCATCCTGCAAGCTTCATCTTGAGTTGCAGCTTGCCTTAGAGGGAGTGATGGCCATGAATAGCAAGAACACTGCATGTCATGTTAACTGGAAATTGTTCAAGTTTATTCATTTAAGTATAACTTTTTAATTGAATGTTTTCTTTTCTTTAATTTTTTTAATGGGGATACGTATAGGAATGCAGTACACTAGACTGAACGTCCTTAGATAGTCTGCTGCATTATTCTTATTAAATTAATCGAGAAATTCGTTTTTAGTTTTAGAACAGTCAGGAGTTGCATGGTTTCTACCCTTGCAATTCATATTACAAGGTATAGGGCTGCATACAAGAAAATTCGCGAAATTGTTTGGTCATGAAAGTCAAGTAAATTAAATAAGACCAGCAAAAGTAATGTTGTATGCATGCTGTTGCAGGGTCACAAAATAAGTCTTTAGAATTTCTCAAGCATTGCTCTGAAAACCTGTTAAATTTCAGTATTAATTTCCTCAGAGAATTACTATAAGAAAAAATATTATGCATACAGAAAAAAAATACATAACATGTACATACAAGTATAGCCTACAGAATATCACAGAAAAAAAATAACATTTCACGCGAAATGCATTGGAAGTTCTACGTGTTTGTACTTTATTTAAAGTAATTTAATTCATAAACAATCAGTAACACTATCATTTAACTTTGAAATTTATGTGCGGTGATGTGCAGAATGGAGCTTGTTAGTTGCCCGTTCATAAACGTTTAAATAAAATATAAAATGCTGCTAATAAAAGTAACACATGTTGATATACAGTATAATACTGAGTATACTTATACATGTATATTCAATTCATTTATTTGAATCCTTATATGGTGTCGTAACTATTTAATTTTTTTCTGATTCGTAATATCGATACTAAATGATGTCGTGTATTTAAACGCATGCACATTTTTTTCCACAATTTTAGTTTGATGTTCTATTCATTATAGAAGATGTGTATATATATATATGTATATATACATATAGTATGAAGTGTGCTTACTTTATTATAAAAGAAAAAAAACAAAAATGGCGACGGCATGTAAATTATTTACAGCATTTTGCTAGAGCAATGATGGAAGTTAAGGAAAAGGTTTGTTTCTGGGGATATATATATCCTTCATCCGCCTCTTTTTCATCAATAATTTGTATTTTCGACGCCTTTATTTTGGGCACGCTAATAGGGTTGCATAAATTAACTCAAAGCCATGTGTCACATTCAGCATACCATATGAGTTCAAACAACTCTGAATAATGGCACATGCTGAAAACCATACTAAAAGCAGCAGTGTGTATTATGTGCACGTTATGCTGGAAAAAATTACATTCAAAGTATCTTATAATTAGATTCAATTTATCTTTCCATTGTGCACTGTACATGTACTGTATATTGTTAATGTTGCATATGCTTGCATTACCTTCTGAAATTCTTTATTCAGGTAATTTTTATCATGAATCTATAATCCAATTCGTATCAGTTTGATGGGTTTATACAGGTATACTGTGATCTGTGTTAATTATGGACTGTTAATTGCTGTATGCACCTGCATGCATTGAAATATCATATGTTACATGCAGTAGGTATTGCATTAAAACGTTAAAAAAGCGTGATAGAGTGAAGCCGAGCGTTAGTGCGTTAGACACGGTATAATTTAGCATTGTATGCATGCAATTATTCTTTCTTGTTTGCATATTTTATGACAGTGTCGAATTTCTCTAGCTCAATTAAGGGTCATTCTATGCGTACTTAAAAAAAACCTCTCGATTAACCCTATAAATAAAAAAAGAAAATATGCCACCCCATACATATACACATGCATGTTTTTAAAATGTTATTAAGTTCTGATACAGAAAAGATTAATTTTAAATTTCTGCATGCACAGCAGTAAAATATTGGTAAATAACGCAGATAACATTAACGTAACGATAAAATGTACTTTACTTGTATACATTAATAAGCAAGCACATGTACCATTTCATAATTATTTTGCATTGAAAATGACTCTATAGTATTGTAATTTCAAAAAAATTTGTACTTCAGACCCGAACCCCGGTTACTATACGTTTTGGACTTGCATATTAAGCTACATGTACATGTACTGTATATAGATGGATTGACTCTTGTACAGACTATATGTTACATACCGTTGAGTACACACTGTATCTCAGATTGGAGTATCTACATGCACGTGTAAGTATTCTATACTTTCCAGTATACACGTATTTTACATTGGCAATATTTTGTCTGAAAACTCAACATTTGTATGGAAGTCTCGTATACAGTATATGCTATGCAGTTTATATGTATATTTCGAACGGTAATGTAATCTCGCAATAGCGCCCTCATTGCATCGTACTCGCAGCTGCCCTTTCACCCCTATTTTCGAATTTTTCAAGTTCAGATTGTGACCATTTGGCTTCGTTCGTCTTTGTTTTTACTAAGACTGCATAAGCGTTCAACAACAACAACAGCGCCACCTGTACCAAGCACCATTTTTTATTGTGCACTTTTTTCCAAGATATATCCCCCTGCTATTTCCAAATTGTACGTTTTGCACACCACCGTTGCCTGTCAACCTCCCATTTAAGTATAGCACGCATTTTTGCTGCAATATTGCATCTGGTTGTAATCAAGCATAATAAGAGGTTTATATATAAACCTCTAATTTTCTCTCTCTTTTGAACCGCAGGATCTTCTGATTTGGGGGGGGGGGGGAGGTCAAGACGCGATTTACCCCATAATGTTCCAGAAGGGACACGTAGACACGATGTCTGGACACACCATTTTATTTTTATAGATGGCCGGCATGTACTCACAAACACTCTACAAAGTAACCGAGGAGTTGCACCAACATTATAGTTTTATCCTTTCATTTAACCTCCTCTCAAATTTCCCACCAACGCCACATCCAAACTGACCCTCTCGTGATTTTAGGCCCTCATCATGTGGTGCTTTTTGAGATTTGTGTTTGGTGTGCGGCATATTCTCAGATTTATGGAAAGAATGTAAATTCGTGGAATTTGATGGTTATACAGGTAACTCCGACTGCATACACGCCATGGTCGGGGAACATCCGGTATGAAAGTAGACCACACGCGTTGTGTTACAGAAATAATATATATATACTGAAAAATGCTTCGTGTTACAGAGATACTTATATACATGTACTGACAAATGCTTCACATTGTAAAGAAAATGTCGACTTATATTTGACCAAGGTTTAATCATATACAAGTACATACTGTATATGTCCCGAAAGTTCTTAAAAATAATAAACTGACCATGCATGCAGTTACTTATTAACACTCCAACCAGTTACGTATGGAAGAAATTAATTTTAAAACGCGCAGTTACTTGGTTATTTGCATATAACTGCAGGTACATGAATATGTTCTAAGAATTAAGGTGAGATACCCTGTAAGCTAATTCCTATATACGCATTAAAGGGCTGTAAAAAGAAAGAGCATTGTTATATTATTTTATTGCGATGTGAAATTTTTATTATGTTTCTAAGAATGATTCACAACTTAATTAATTCTCAAGCTTGTCCTTAATATGACGCGCATGCTCAAAATCTTGGATACGAGGTATATTTCAATGTGTCTTATGAATAACATTACGAGCTACAGTATACATGTATATCCCACCTGCAATAGCCTGGAAATAGGGCAATGACACGACATTGATTCAACATTGTCAAGCGATCATACAATACAATGCATAATTTCGCTTGCTGCAGCTTCTTGCAAAATAGTCCTACCAAACCTAAAAGAATATACTAAAAAATTACAACTTTATTCATTCAGCTTGCTCAATGATATTTCGTTTACGGTGCGATATTGACTATTCATATAAAGACGGCCATGGCGAGGAAAGTTATATCTGGAAACTTGGCAATTTTAGGCGTGTCTGAAAAGTGCAGTGCATATTTCTGAGCATTTTACTATATCCATGGCTTTTTAAAAAAGGAAATTTCAAACAGAAATTAATTAGACTTCATTTATGTTTTTTGTAATTGACAAATTAAAACATTTCATTTCTCGTAATTCACGTTCTAAAAAAGAGAACTTTTTGAACATACATGTATAACTTTCCTCGTGTACGGCCGGCTTAATGCTACGAGAATGTGCCGGGACCCCTTAACTGTTTTAGAGCATTATCTTTTCTATTCTATTCTTTTCCCTACAGTCAGTAATAGTACCATGTGGGGATCATTATACAAATTAAATCAGACTAAACAGTCAGGTCATGTGGAACTCCAATATCACAATTAAATTGCATATACTTCCCGTGCTTGGGACCTTAACGAAGAGAATGTGATTGGAACGGAAGACTGTCATGGTCGATTTAATATAGGAACTATCCCAGCATTTTCTTGGAGTAGATTGTGACAAATCCTGAGAAATCAAAATCAAGATGGCCGACACGGGAATCGAACCCGCGTTTACCGAACTGAAGGCGACAATGCTAAACACTCAGCCACCTTGATCAGTCTTCTTCTTACAAGTCCATTCGATCTGTTTACAATGTTAATCTGGCGGGGTTAACCCAATACCTGTAATGATATATAAACTCATGCAGATACTGTATACTCTTCGTGCAGTGCAATTGGATGGGCACATTGGATAATACAGGGTAATTCCAAAGGTCATGTTCAAACTGAAGAGGGAGGTAGAGGAGTGAAAAATAAACACCTTTCAATCGGAAAAACAATTGCATCTGAGGCTTAATTATGGAGTTGCAAGCATTTGATGGTTTTGCATCACAATTGTAAATTTTTCAAATACCTTTGCATTTAATGGATGCTTTTCATGGTTTGATTTCAATAAAATAATAACAAGTATTGAAAGTTTAAACAAAACATGTTAATTACAAAAGCTGTTCAAAAGTACATCCCCTGCAGTCAATGCAAGCCGCACATCTCCTATTAAAACTTTGATGCACGTTTGCAAAAAAACATTTGGTGTATCTCTGATTTGCTCACTTGCTGCTACTAATCTGGCTACAAGTGTTTCAGGGTCATTCACTGTTGTTTCATGCACCAGCATTTTGAGATGTCCCCACAAATAATGGTATTTGGAACATTTACAATTGCGATGCAAAACCATCAAATGCTTGTAACTCCTTAATTAAGTCTCAAATGCAATTGTTTTTCCGATTGAAAGGTGTTTGTTTTTCACTCCTCTACCTCCCTCTTCAGTTTGAGCATGACCTTTGGAATCACCCTGTATATGTAAAACAACTGTACTTCTGTGTCTTCGTTCAATTCTCATTCATTCTTTAATACATGTTTCGTTTTTCTATTTTAGGTAAGTCCTTGTGAATTTTCTGCCCTTTGAATTCTTTGAATTTTTTGGTGAGTGAAATCCTCCTCATTTACAAATTTTCAACTACTTTCGGGTAAGGGTTAGGGATGGGGGATGACTTAGGAGCATTCTACTGAAAATGGGATCGATCTTCAGCCATATGGCATTTATCTTCTGGCAGTTTTAAGTTTCATCTTAAAACACAGTAAATGCTACTGTAAATGTGTGTTTAGCTGTTGTATTTTCTTTCATTATAGCATTTACACGTTTTCATTTTAGTAAGAAAAGATTCTCAGAGTTGATGTACCAAATTGCATGTTGTAAAGCGTCAATTTTTAGATATAAGTTATATACCAGCATTGACACCACGTTTTCAACGCATGTCATTTCGACGAGGATGTTACATTCACAGAGTTTCAAAAATCACTTCTTTTATAAAACGCGCGACTCGACTTATTATTCCTCATCTGTTTGGCATTTTTACCGAAAAATGTCTCTCTTCTTTGATTAATGTCATTCTAGCTTTAATCAGTACTCTACGAAACGCTCGAGCGCCTCCTTCGCGCGAAACATTTCTCACGACTATCTGCATTCTTCAATCTGAATTTAATTACTCGAATATGAATCTGTTGATCCCTCGTTTGCTAATCAGGCGAGCTGTTACTGCGCAACTTGACAATTATTAAAATGGCGTAAATGGCCTTATATCTGGAATTAAACAGACAGGATTTATTAATTGAAAACCTTTTCCAAAATTTAGTTGCATGCGCGAGATAGACGCCGTGTCGCATCCACCAAAAACGAGATTAAAAATTGACGTTTTATAAAGCGTTTTTAGGCTTCCTGCACGCTTATTAAATGTCAACTTTTACCGTTCGGTTATGATTCCATTCGCTATACGCTCTTGGATATTAAATTTTAAAAGTCATCGTTCTGATATTTGCGATGTAACGTTTTATCTTTTCAGCGCATTAAGTTCGTTCATCGAGAGGGGGCTCTTTAAGATCTAAACCATGAGAATTTAAAAATGACTTCCCGTGTAAATAAGAGATATTTAAACAGGGTTTATATCCGTATTAATAAGTATTAATCGGAATGTTTATTTTACAATCTTTAAATTTAAAGGAAATCTCTTTACGAAAAGAGATTAATACCTTAGTTTTAATTTGCTTGAACAAAGATCATAGGGTCAACCGTTAAGACGAACAATTCAACGGGACAGTTATTTTGGGGTTATAATACGTTCCTCGAACGATAAGCTCAAGACGTTGTTCTTGATCGGATGATCTTTAGCAACGAATTTTCGTTTTCAAAAAGCTGTTTTAAATACAGCCTATATTGGACATTATTTGAAATGCACGTATACAGTTGTGGCCATCCTGTGTATAAGGTATAAAATATGGGGAAAAATGCAATAAATACCGTAAGAAAATTTATAAAACATAATATATATGTATATTTGAAAATGGAAGATTGTACATGTATACATCTACACATATTTTATGGCAAATCGTATACGAAACTGACAAAAAACAAGAATGTACTGAAATATGCTGGAAATGCATCGTGTAATTTTCACGAATCAGTTAATTTACGATATTCATCATCTCCAATGGTATTGTAACGATGTTTTTAAGGATGGATAGTTATTTTTATGAAAACAAATTGATAGAAAATTAATAATTTCGAGTTGATATAGAAAGGTACGTCATTCGTCGCTGTATAGTGAGGTCGCTAAATCATATAACGTTTTAAAAAGAACCCCTAAACGTGCTTCTTAGCGACATCCAAAAAACAATGCAGCTTTTCTCGGATTAACAATGAGAAAAGATTAACTACGCTAGGATACTAGCACGGACTTAGGATGGTTATTTATGCGCGCCATATAACTGGCTTAAAATTAGTCATGCTAACGAACTGAGCCTCGATACCAATTGTTTCTTTTTTTTTTGCTCGGATGTAATCTTTTAGTAAATATACTGTACATGTACACGTAGCGGACATTATTCCCCGTAAGCTCTTCTCGCAAGACCGGTTGTCTCTTAGCTGCTATCATAGCAAACACGCAGGCTTTTGAACTTAATAATCTTTAATTACCTAAAGATCAATACTTTCTCTATATCCTATGATTATACCAATTTGCAACACAAAGATCTTCATAAATTATTTACGACACTTAGGTAGGCTGCACTTATTCGTCTAACCTTCGCCGCATGCCTTAATCGATAATTTTGCTTACCATTTTGCGCGTTTTATGTTTGCTCTTTCTAAATAAAACATGCTCGGACTGGCTCCAAATTCGGTTTGTTAAATTTACTAACGATCACTAAAGAGGTCAGTAAATCCTATAATATATGCATGTACTGAACATGCAATTGTATGTACAGTATGCATACATTAAAGTCGACTCCCAATTATACAGAATGTAGGGTGATCAACCGGGCACACGTTTAAAAAACTACATGTACAGTGTATTTAAAAAACAAGTCTTTCTAAAGGAATCGTCCAAAAACCCGGTAATTTCCAAAAAAACATAGTAAATAAGTTTGAGAAAACGCGAAATTTATAAAATATTTTCCTAAAAATGCTAATTTTTTTTACAAACAAATATTTTTTAATAAAGTTGCTTAAATTGAAACAATAGTGCATAAACAAAAACTGCGTCGACCTCATTGAAGGAAACATAGAGGAACTTCTTGTTGCTAATTGTCGCCACTTGTTTATGGAAATAAACACAGATGTTCTTACATAAGTTTATAGGTACAGTATATCCGCAAACATAAATCTACGTAATTTACAATAGTTTTTTTTCAGAAACAAGTGGTAACAAGAAGTTCCTATATGTGGTTTACTTTTTAATTTTTTTTATTTGAAACAATGCAACTGTTGATTATGAAATACTTTAGCAAAAAAGTTTACTTTATTGGAGAATTTCATTTAAAGGAAGAGTGTTTCATCATAATATTGTTGTTTTTAACCGTTTTAAATCCGAAAAGTTTAATCACTTTAAAAAGTTTTTTCCTACCCCATCACGTTTTTTTGTGGTTTTTCTCGGAAAATCCTTGATAAAATCTGTTTCGACCTGAAACTACTTTTTTGTGAATTTTTCATTTATTTCTATTGTTTTTTCTTTATATACAGTATATCGATCGTTACACAATACGTTTTCTTAGTTTTTTTTCCATTGTAACTTTCAAATACGCATTGGACAAACGTGTCGAAATTGTGGATTTGATGGATGGCGACAAAAGGGGATAATCAAGGAAATTGACTCGAAAAAGAAAATCATCATAAAATAAATAATTTATATATCTCTCGAACGTTAAATTGAATGCGTCAGAAAAGAGAATTCGTCATAAATTTAAGCATTTACGTCTTCTTATATACTCGGATTTATATTGTGTAAACGCGAAACATTACGGGCATGTTAAAAAGGCATGAAAAATGTGAAAATAATAAATAAAAAAGGCAATAACGTCAGACGGCAGAACGCTTTTTAAAGCCCGAACATAATATCTGAAAGAAATAGGCAATTTTCTTCTATTATTGTGTTTTTCATCCTAATATTCAATAAACTATAGACTTTATAAGGAACCCTAACTGAGCTATTGCTGAGACAGACTTACTGATTCACCCTTTTTTCCCATTATTTTACTCATAAATTCTGCCATCATAAATATATAGAGGAGAGTGATTTAGACTAAACATGTCGCGCACCACTACGATTGACGTGCATTTTTTTTTATCAAAATGCGATAGGGGTAGCCTACTCGTAGAAATGTTTTGGAAATCGCACTTTGGAAATCGTGATATTGACTTGACGACGGCCAAAGTGCAATTCGTAAAGTTTTGCCTGAGAATTCATATATGATTTGAAAACATTGTGAGGCAAAAAGATGATCGGGGATTCAATACGTGCAAAATGTTTCAATTTTTAATGAAAATATCGTTATACAGTATTTCACCCGCGAAATATATTTTAATAACTTTTTCACATTTTCCTCGTATGGTATATGTACATGTACATTATGCTGCTTCAGAATTCATTTTTTTCGTTTAGCGTTATTTTGTGTTTGGCCAATTGCGCCAAAAATTCTGGATTAAATTTAAATATGGAAATAATTTTAAAGTATTTCGTGGAAAATGGAAAACTATTCCATTCCGTATTGAATTATTTATATTTACATTTTTTGGTAAACTGAAAGTTTTAAAAATATATCTTACCCTCTAAAGACACGAACAAATTATTTTTAGGAATGAAAATATGAAGATATGGAATTTAAATAGAACCATGCTGTTTTTTTTCATAAAGAATTTCAGTGACTTAAATTCTTTCGTTCATTTATAACTATATCCTGGAAATGTTATCATAATGAATATTGAAGGTTTGCCAAAATGTTGATAATCGATTCGAGTAATTCGTTAGCTATTCGTTTTGCGGTTATTTTTCTTTTAGCACGAATTTCTATATTTTAACGAATAATTTCACAGGATAAAAACGTTTAGTTCAGTCGGGGCATTCTGAAAATATGCACTGACTTTATAGGTTCGCCTTAAAATTGCTAATGAATTCATGAGCTCGATCGTGAGTATATGGACTCGAATGTAAATATCGGGAATTGAAATGAATTCTCTGAATCGTTTAAAAGCCTTTTAGGGAATTAACGCCCCCTTCGAGTGCGTTTCACCCTAATTCCGAAGTGAGCGCCGTTAATTCGGTCCCAAAAATTTGCATCGTCGAAATTAAATATGCAAAATTTGTTCGCACTTTGAGTAATTGGTGGCTACGACGCTTTTACTTTTGCTATCTGAACGAGAAGATTGATCCGTTTGTTTACCTTCTCAGACGACTTTTCCTCGATAAAAATCTCGTCCAAGATTTGCGTTCCAGTTAACTAACAAGATCCTGAATTATTCATCGATGAGCATTTGAAAACCTTTAAGAAACGTCGAGATTGCCGACCACGTGTTTCAGCGCAGCTATGATTTAAAAGAGCACTTAGCGAACTCATTCGCACCCTTAGGGAAAAGTAAATACTCTTACGAATAGTGTTTCTAACGCGAGTCAGAACATGTTTTCAACATTTACATTTTAACATCTCGAGACATAATGTGCTGCATAGATATTGACATGATATTTGAAATACGATCAATTGTTGAACCGCACGTCTGTTGTATAATGAAACACTGTACCCAACGAGATGATTCTGACCTGTCCTAGATCACAGCTATAGAGCTGGTCGAGGTTGATGGACAAAATAGGTCTAGATGAGATAAGGATGGGGGCTGGAAATGTGTTCGTCATATTAGAAACGTGTATAAAGCGAGTTCCTCTTAATGAGATTCTACTATATTTGCGAAAAAACGTAGCAAGTACCTCATTCGTTTTCGTAAGAATTAACGCTACATAGTTTTTTCTCCACTCGGCGTACACTAGCGTCACCAAGCGGGATAAGAATGCGGCATGCTTCTTAAATGAGGGCGCACACAAAGAAAGCTTACCCGAGCCAGGCTGAGCTTACGAGAAGCGCTCATAAACTTTCAAGAATGTTTGTAACATTTTTCTTTTGGAAACCTTCAAAGCAGATTTTTAAGACACAGAGTGGCACACAGATTGGTCAAAAGCGTATGCCCATGCGCGCATCTTGAGATGCTAATGCGCATGTGCAAGGTTTTTACGTGGAATGTTTCGCCTAGCACAACGCATGCAGTGGCGCCACCAACACACTGATATCGGCGTTCATTGTGCGTCCCCAGTAAGCATTCTTTATGCTCGCACCCAAACGCACTTTTTAAAATGACAAAATTGGGCTCTCGCAGCCACGTTTTAAGCTACGATCGTTTTAGCTCGTAACATTCTGGATTGCTGAGTGAGGACAACAGATTTCTGGCGAGCTGTCATTTCCGCTTCCTCTTCGAATGCCTTCAATTAGGCTGAGTGAGAATGGAAAAATGCATTTGCCAAAAATCGAGCTTCTGAATGACGAAAAAATGAACGCTCTTAACGAAGACAATCTCGCAATTATTATTTTTAATGACAAAACTTATTAAGAAGAGGCGCTGAGGCTGACATTTTTGTATCAGGTTTGCTGATCGAGTTCCTGCATGCCAGAAAAAAAAAGCCCCAACTAATTCTTAATGCATCTCGCTCGTAACCTGAAATAATACTATTACCGGCTTCTATGTGATTTTTTTATAAGGCCTCGGTAATCCCGGGTAAAATAGTTTGGCAAATGGAAAGCTTTTTATGATTATTTCTTACCTGAGTTTTCGTCGTTGCTAAGGAGATAAATACTCCGCACATTGAAATGTAGATTTCTCTTCTCTCCGGAGACTTGTTTACGATGTCATCCGACTTTCCTTCAATTTATAAAATAAGACTATTGCAAATTTAAGGCAAAGATAAATGAAAAAAAGAAGACCTGAAACGCTGATTTTTGAATTAGCTTTTTTTTTAGCTCGACTGGGAATAGCGATCGCAGTAAAACTAGCATAATTATATTTGTAGATTTTATTGGGCATTTCATATCTGCTCAGGAATTACGAAATATATCTGCGCTTGAAATGATGTTGAACAACATCTTAGAATTTTTCATTTTTAAAAGTAAATACACCCGAACCGAGTAAAACGGTCCGGAACTTTCCAATAACATTTCTCAAACATTTTAAACAGTCGTTATGTTAGTCGGTAATTTCACATAATTATATTAATATTTTAATAATTCCATAATTTTATTATCTCGAAGAAATGTTTTAAATATTTGTTTCGATTATTTTTGTAATTTTATAGCATTTTTTGTCAAACAGTTTCAATAAACTTGGCCAAATACAAGTAAGCTCATCCTTACTAATATTTGTTCAAACATTCTTAATACATTCGTGTATATTTTATCCTATTCTAGACCAAAAATGTTGGACCACATTATTTATCAAAGGCCAAATACTGTACGTCCTTTTTTAAGACTAAAAATGACACTTCCGAAGGGTTTAACTTTGTGTTACGCAATACAGTAAACCCTATTTCTTCGTGGAAACAGCGAGCTTCAAGATGGCGCCTTCGGAGTTCGTCCTCTTTGTTAGGCAACGTTGTTCGTAAATAGTTGGAGCGATGCATCCTTGCTTCCATCCGGGCATGAAAGTGCAATTAATGCAAATTGAAGCCGTAATAATTCGCCGCCCTCGTCCTTAATGTTTTTATTTCGGCTCGTCTTTGGAAATTTCATCGTTTTAATGCTGGGTTCGCCGTGCTAAACACGTAATAGCGGGGACTTAAAAATGAGCAATAAAATTGGGCGAGTGGAAAACGAGCGCATTTTTGCGATTAGCGCTCGCTTCGCCTTCCTTCTTACTTTTAATTAATCGCTTTAACCATTGGCATTAGCTCGCTCACTCTCAACTCTGTCTCGGTCAATCTCGCTTTTAATCCGAACACATGCAAATAACGTTGGCGCGAAACACTCCCCTGGGAAAAACTGCTTTTTCTGGAAAGATGATGACGGTAAAGCCAGCACCAAGAACATCGGAGGGATACAGTCGAAACGCGAGGAACGTCAACCGTAGTTCGAATTATCGGAAGTCAGACAGAGCACGATTTCAACGATAAGAACTAAAGTTTCATCGAAGTTTGGATGAAATCCTACCCCACTTACGGTAGCAGTAACCAGAGAGGTTCAACCCAGCCCATAACCTAAGATCACGTAAACCAAAGTTATGGGTTAGAGTTG
>JAQGAO010001850.1:0-22222 GCA_034697705.1 Ommatoiulus sabulosus | reverse complement strand
CACTTTCCACCCCCCTCTTGTGAACTTGGAATGTCCAACATCCAACCCATTTGGGGAAATTTCCTGTTGATAATGATGAATTGTAACAAAAAACATTTCAAGATATGAAATTACATTTTATTAACTCAAGATGCAATTGAAAATGAATTACACTCCATACATGTTTTAAAATTTATTTCCTTTCAATGTGCATGTAGGTCTTCATGTTGTCATTATGTCATAAGCGGCCATTTTTATTTTAAATAAAAAGAGATTTTGTAAAAACAAAATTAATGTTTAGTACATTTTTTATTGGCAATGTTATTTTATCCACAAATTATAATGTAACAGAAAAACGGGTAAAACTGGAGATTGGTGGAAATTCCTAAAAGACAGTGCATCGCTGTTATTTCGTGTGGTGGATGAAATATATTTATTTTAAATTGTCCATCTTCATTTCTCATCGAGGATGGTCAGGACCTGTGAAGATAAATTATAAATAGTTTCTTAGATAAAAGGCAACTCGTTAATTTGTAATCTGTATTCAAAAATTTGTGCTAGAAAAGGTCGGAAATAAATAATGCAGATTTGTCCTTTAAAAACTGTTGAAAATTTGTCAAATTTGTACTCAAAAACAATTGGAAAACCTTCAAATTATTTCTGGGGCAAAAATTCATTTTCAGAAACTTCAGCAGCAGCTTTAGAAACTGTTAAAAATGTTGCAAATTTATCTTCGGATAAGTTAAAAATTTCGCAATTGTGCCATCGACTTTTCACCCGATGGTTAGAAAACATGGCTGAAAACAGGGAACAGGGTATTCAAATGTCCCAATCGGCATCAAACATGTGTGAGGTATTGTGACCTAACATATCAGGGTTGCAACAGAAATTTCCTTTTGAACTTCCCTGACTTTAAAGTTCTTTAAAAAGAGTTCAAAAAAATTTTTTGAAAAATCTACACAGAAAAAATATTTGATATGTTTGCGAAATTCACGAATGACATGCGTGAGGTTTTATTCGTAATCTGTTGATAATTTTGCAAATTTGTACATGTATTTGCAATATGTTGGAAATTTAACAAATCTGAACTCGGAAACACTTGACAATTTTGCAAATTTGTGCTGGAAAAATTTGGAAATCATCTAACTATACATTGCGAAAAGATTAAAAAGTTAACAAATTTGTCTTCTAAAATCAGTGAAAATTTTTCAGATTTATGTTGGGAAAGTTTTAATTATGTTACAAATTGGTCTTGAGCTAACCATGAGGAAACATTAATGTTGGATTGTGACAACACATTTGTTTGAGGTTTTCAAAATAAATCATTTTTCCCTAATTAACCAAGGTGTGGGGGATCGACCCTGCTTATGTAACAGCCCTAATAAGTCAGTGAAAACGTAGTTCAAAAAAGTTTTCAAGCCAACTATCCTTACCAACTCATCGATTTTGAAAAAGTGAACCAGATAATTAATTCCATACCTATCCACTGTGGTGACCGATGACCTTCCAAATATGCCTCCATTAGGCTTATACGGTAGTTTTGGGTAAACCCCCAAACCTTTGTACTATCAAAATCTTGCGTTAATACGACCATCCATATTTGCTAACTTCTTAAATAGCACAAAACGTTCAAGATCTGCTTCCTGTCTGTCTGATTCGGCAAAGACATCGCCAAAGGTCATCATGCTGACCAGAGTCAAAACGATGAAGCAACGAACTAACATTTTTAAACTAAATGAAATTTGCGATGCAAAATTGTTCTGTTCTGATGATTATTTTGCGTGAGGTTTTATAGAGCACGCTGCAACGATGCTCTTGGTTAAAATAGGCTAAACCACTGACACGTGATCTCTGTTGTTAGTCATGCCACGCTCCTAGAATAAGATCATTCCATATGGTTAGTAGTCATATATTAATCACTTACTTACCTTCCATGTCTGCTACCAGGGGGTCTTCTATATAATGGTGGGGTAGTGCGAACCTTCCCCCTGTTGACATTATATATAATTTTATGTTTTACTGGCGGGGTAGTGCGAACCGTCCCCCTGTTGACATTATATATAATTTTATGTTTTACTGGTGGGGTAGTGCGAACCGTCCCCCTGTTGACATTATATATAACTTTATGTTTTACTGGTTGACGAACCACCATATTTTCAAGCTTCTTGAATAGCGCAAGATCTTCTATATCTGCTTCCTGTCTCTCTGATTTGGCAGAGACATCGCCAATAATCGTCATGCTGACCAGAACCAAAACGATGAAGCAACGAACGAACATTTTTGAACAAACTGAAATTTTTGATGCAAAATTGTTCCAACCCGATGATTATTTTGCGTGAGGTTTTATAGGAAACATATAACAATGATCCTATTGGTGAAATTAGGTCAAACCACTGACACGTGATCTCTGTTGTTAGTCATGCCACGCTCCTAGCATCAGATCATTCCAGATGGTTAGTAGCCATATATCCATCACTTACAAAAAAGATTGATAAATGTTTTCGGAAGCAAATTCGTATAGTTGTTTTTTTCCAAAATTGAAAAGAATATAGACTTGTTTTATGCAATCGGCTTTATGCAAACGGTTTAATACAAAAAAACCATTTTTTCTGTTTAAGTAAAATAAATTACATCGTTGAATTTTATATTTTAAAAACTGTTGGAATTTTTTTGGGGAAAATAAATTGCTTCACTTTGTCTGTTTCTTTTCAATTTGAAAAAAAAAATTGAATAGTTGGTTATTTGTACCTTAAATTTATTTATTCCCAAAGTGTAGTTTTTCCAAAAATAACGAACATTTTCCCAACATTTAGAATAGTTTTCTCTGAAAACTTAAATGTTTATTTTAATTACGTTTTTTTCCCTCAAAATCTCCAACATTCTAAGAAATAAAAATTTATTTTTATAAAATATAAATTTATATTTGGTGCTATCATGCTAAATATTTACTAAGTTATTCCCACATTAGTTGTGATGCAAACGTTCTCGAGCAAACTTAAAATGTAGCTGGCGTCCCAAATAGTTCCGGATATTTCACGCATCCCCAGTTTAGGTAAATTCGCATAGCAGCAGACTTTTATTAGGTGTGCTCAGACAATTTAAACGTGGCACTTTCGAAAGTCATGAATTAAGAAACGCGTGCAAACGGAAGGCATTCATTGGTTTAAAAACTGCGATAACCACAGGTGCATTTTTCAAAACCAATCAGCGTGCTTTCGTCTGAGTACCTCTATTAAATAACGTTAATTTATACATGCCATCAATTCCTATTCAATTTTCACGCAAATATTTTAAAATATGCATGCTCTACAATCTGCCATTTGATAAAAAATATAATGAGAACTAACTTCATTATTGTTGCTGTCTTGCATTAATAAATCCATGTATTGTGTATCATTATATAGATGCATATTCATAAAATGTTTTATTAATGCATGCCAGCAACAATAATGAAGTTAATTATAATTATATTTTCATCAAATGACAGATTGTATTTCGGCTACTGATTCAAATATTTTACAATTTTTGAGTTATGTCGCTTTTGTTTCGAAGATGGATGTGATGAAAAATTCAACAAGGTTATCCGTGGAAATAATTTAGTCAATATTTAACATGATAGCACCAAATATAATTATGAATAAATCACAATTATTTAAAACTAATCAAAAAAATACATTTTTATATATCCGCTTCAAATATATTTTTTGAAGAATGTTGGACATGTTATACAAGACAACAAAAAATCCTTCGAAATTTACAACTACAAACACAAAAACAACAAAAATCAATCGGTGAATGTTTTCTTGTTAAAGTAAAATGAATTGCATCGTTAATTGTTTGTCTGCTTTTTTAATTTGGAAAGGAAACTAAATAGTTGAGAAATTGTACATTTAAGATATATTTATCCCCAAAGTGTAGTTTTTTTTCCCAACATTTGGATTTCTTTTCTAAAAACTAATTATTTTTATTTCGTTTTTTTTTTCCTTAAAATGTCCAACATTCTAAGAAATAAAAATTTATTTTTTGATTAGTTTGACACACTTGTGATTTAGTCATACATTATATTTGGTGCTATCAAAAAAAAAATGTCACAAAAAAATGGCTGCGTTTTCTATTTTATATATATAGATAGATAGATAGATATCAATTCCTATTCATTTTAAGCCAAATGTTTTATAATATGCATGCTCTACAATCTGCCATTTAATAAAAAATATAATAAGAACTAACTTGATTATTGCTGCTGTTATGCATTAATAAAACATTTTATAAATATACATTATCGCCCAATACATTTGCAACTGACTGATAAAAACTAATCAAGTTGCGAAAAAATATTTTTTGTGTGAATTAAACGAAAGAAAAAAATGTAGAGAATCTAAAGAACAGTATTGACTTTAATAAATAATAATTACAAAATAGTAGAAGAACTAAAATACATAGTTTTCCAACTGCACATTACGAAGCCTTTCTTTTGATTCAAACTCAACTGCTATTTTAGTGAGATCATTCTGCAATGTAATGCAAAATTTAGCAAAGTTATCGTGATAGCACCAAATATAATTATGACATTCTCAATTGTTTAAAACTAATTTCTGCTTCAAATATATTTATTGAAAAATGTTGGACATGTTATACAAAACAACAAAAATCTTTCAAAATTAACAAAAAAAAAATTTAAAAAATTCAAATAATCATTTAAGTACACAAATACAAACTATTCAATTTGTTACAAAATAAAAAAAATTCAAACAATGATGCAATGTATTTTCACAAAAAAGCAATTCCGATTTTTTAAACCGTAAAAATGTAACGAAATAATTCATTTCAGTAAAAATAGCAAACCAATCACAGATTGAATAAAACACGTCTTTTTATTAAAGTATTACTTTCAATCTTTCAAAAAAAAAGCTATACAAATTAATTTCTAAAAACATTTATCGTCTTTTTAGTAGGTTTAGTGATGACTACTAACCATCTGGAATGATCTGTTTCTAGAAGCGTTGCGTGTCTAACAAAGGCAGTCTCTCAAAATGCGCTTTCAGAAATCCATTCCAATCAGAAGTGATCACGTGTCAGTGGTTTGACCTAATTTTAAGATTTCACCAATAGCATCGTTGTTACGTTTCCTATAAAACCTTACGCAAAATAGTCATCGGGACAGAACAAATTCGCAACACACATTTCAGTGTGTTCAAAATGTTCGTTTATTGCTTCATCGTTTTGGCTCTGGTCAGCATGTTGACCATTGGCGATGTCTTGGCCGATTCAGACAGACAGGAAGCAGATATACATGTAGAAGGTCTTGCGCAACTCAAGAAGTTTGAAAATCTAGAAGCTAGAATCCGCAAAACGGATAAGCCGTATAGAAGACCAAAAGGTAGCAAAGGTGGAAGGTCATCGGGTAGCCAGACCAAAGTGGATGGATATGGAATAATCTAGTTCACTTTTTGAAAATCGAAAAGTCGGTAAGTATGGTTAATTTGAAAACTGTTTTACTAACTTACTAAGGCAGTCTATATGCAGGGTTCCCCCAGACCAAAACCTAAAAACATTCAGGGAAGAATGACTTATTTTGAAAAAGTCAAGCAAATTCAACATATTAATGTTGTCACAATCCAAAAATGAATGTCTCCAATTTTACAGTTTCCGAGAAAAAATGCGCGAAGTTTTCAAAGTTTTCATAATGGAAATAACTTGAAAAACTTGCCACTGTTTTGGGTACAAATTTAATCAATTTTAAACAGCATTTGAAGAAACAAATTAGCAAATTTTCAACAGTTTTCAGTACTGATTACGAAATTTTTTTAACAGTTTTGGAAAACAGATTACACAATTTTTTTTCAGTCATACTGTCCGCAATATAGGGTAACAAAGCGAGGGCACATTTGCAAAATTTTCAAGTTATCCGAGGAATATTTACAAAATTATTAACCAATTTCGATGAAAATTTGCAACATTTTCAACAGTTTCCGAGGAGAAATGTGCGATGTTTTCGAATTTTTCATAATAGAAATAACTTGAGAAACTTGCAACTGTTTTCAGGTACAAATTTGATCAATTTTAAACAGCATTTGAAGGACAAATTTGCCAAATTTCCAACCTTTTCCAGGAAAATTTGCAAAATTTTAAACAGTTTTCAAGTACTGATTAAAATATTTGTTAACAGTTTTTGAGAACAGATTACACAATTGTTTGGCAGTTCCTGGGGGCGTTGATGGTTTCAATTGTCTGATTTTAAATTTGTTTGATATTTTACTCAAAAAAGAAAGGGAATGTATCACTAATTAAAAGCATAAATTTAGAGTTAATAATAAAAAAGTTACAATTTATTTCAATAACCTTTGAGACGATTGTCAAGATCAACAATATTACGTTAGTTGGTGCCACATAGACTTCTCAATACATTTATTGTGTTAGAATTTAGTTACATGTCACCAGATATATGTTGTGTAGCAATATATTGTAATATTTGTCGAAAGGATCAGAGCAAGTTTTTAAAAACAATTTTGATTTTTTAAAATACTACCGTTATACTAAGTTTTTTTATTAGTATTGTTTCTGGTCGATTTAGAATGACCAACTTTATATTTTATGATGCTATACTTGTAACATAAAATATATTTATAATCCGACATATTTTCAAAATAAGTCGTCTTCAGTGATATTTAATTTTTTAAATGCCAACCTGTCATTTATCTGAGAAACTACGTTGCATATTCATGATTTCTATTTACAGGCCATAAACATCCTCGATCAGAAATAAATATGGACAATTCAGACGAAATATTTCATCCACCACACGAAATAAGAAAGACGCACCTCCTTTCAAGAATTTCCAATAATCATCAGTTTTACCTGTTGTCATTTCTGCATTATAATTTGTGGATGAAATTACATTGCCAATATAGCAGGGCTACATTAAACGTAGATGCATTTTAAAATATGTATTACTCATACTGCTTTAATTAAATATGTATTAATAATTTAAATTTATTTCGGTCTTTATAAACACCTGATGAACACGAATGTTGCGTCAAAACGTTTTGTTTTGTGAATAAAACAAACTTTTTATGATAACGGTATTTTCCGGCGTTTGCTTGTTAGGGAATTTGGGCAGATGAGTGGCCAGCTAGCTCTGCCTGATACAAAACCGACAAGACGATTGATGCAGTCGAAATCAGATTAGTAAAAAGCCATCCGGGCAATGAAAACTGTTGAAACGGTTTTTCACGTATACGGATTTTGCTTAGAACCGCTACATTGAGCTCAGTTTATGCTCAGAGCAATCAAATAAGGTGTGGCGCTAAGTCTATTATCTTAAAAAAAAGTATTTATTGAAATTAAACTAAGTTTTTACATCAAAAACATCAAATGTTACATATTCTAAAAATAATCCGACAAATTGAAATTGATTCTCAACATCAGGATCTTATTAAGAAGTTACTACTATGAAATTTACTAGCTCAGTTTATGTTCAGAGCAGTGAATTTTTATTTTGGTTCTAACGTTAGTTTTTCGATTGTTTTTATACAGAAGTTGTGTCAGAAATAATGTACAATAACGTAGTGTACATACGGTTGTAAAATAGGAACTTACGCAATGAGAATGGCAATAAAAAGCATAAATTGCAGGTTTGTACTAAATCTAGCTTATATATGTTTGAAATATCAAAAAGTACAACGTAAACTATTACAGGTACTTATTGACATCGATGGTAATTTCGAAGGTTTTGTCAACTTAGGTTGCAAAAACAATTTTTACATCCCATCCCATCTTGCCAATTTGGAAAGTCCAAAATGAAACTCATTTGGGGAAATTTCCTGCTCGCCATAACATTAACAGTGAAATGAATACCTTGTATGAGAAAAAGTGCGAGTTTAGTTCGTAAACGAAATTTGCGTTTCGTTTGTGGGATATTTCACACAAGAAAGGGAAAACATTATTTTCATAAATAAACGATTTAAGTAAAAACGCGAGTTGACTGCAGTAGTAGGCCTACTCACAGCGAATCTATATTTAGGATTGAAAGACCCAATTTTCAGTTAGCCGTGTTTAATTGAAAGCATCAGGTGTACCTCTTGCAGGCGATTTTCATTTATCCGGTTGCATTGTACCCTACACATAAAACATGAGGCAAAGGTGAGTTATGGACCCTTTATTTAATTAATTTATTAGTTGTTGTTTTTTTTTTGTTTTTTTTTTTATTTAAGCTGGTTTCACTATTTCGAGTTCGACTGTATTTACTGTCGAAGTTTCAAGATGCAATTGAAACTGCATTACACTCCATTCATATTTCAAAATGAAATTCCTTTTAATGTACATGTAGCTCATCATGTTGTCATAAGCGGCCATTTTGATTTTAATTGCTAAGAGGTTTTATAGAAACAAAATTAATGTGCAAAACATTGTCTATTGGCCATATCATTTCATCCATAAATTATATTGCAACAGAAAAACAGGTAGAACTAAAGATTGGCCTGGGCCTGTGACTAGAAATCAAGAAAATAGTTTCTCAGGTATATTTTACGATAACAGTATAAAATTATAAAACCAAGTTGGTTATCTGCAATTGAATAGAAACCACAATATTTAAAAAAATAAACAATATACTGGTTGTATTTCTGAAAATCAAAAATATTACAATATAATGCTAGGAAACATATCCCTGGTGATTCATCAGTCCATTGCAGGCTGTTTATATGTCAAAATTGCATTTAAGTGAATTGAAACACGTTAAATGTATTGATTAAGCAATAGGGTACATGCTAATGCACCTTTTGTTGACAATGACATTTGTCTATTAAGTCAAATACACTTATCGATGATAATTACTCTTCTTTTTGTGAGTAAATGTCAAACAGATTTAAAATCAAAGAATAAACAAAAACGTTATGAGGAAAAGGCTTCCCAGCAAAGCACATCAGCATTATTCAAACCAAAGTTGGGCATTGGTCAACTAACTTACTAGTTAACTACAATTACGACTATGATAAAAACAGTTCTAAGGCCAACCATACTCACCAACTTCTCGATTTTCAAAAAGTGAACCAGATTATTCCGCATCTATCTATTTAAAGTCTGCAGGCCTTGGTCGCTGGGTTCGTGGAGTCTTGGGTATATAACAACCTTTCATATTTTCAAACTTCTTGGGTGGCGCAAGACCTTCTATATCTGCTTCCTGTCTGTCAGCTTCGGCAGTGACATCGCCGATGGTCATCATGCAGACCAGGAACAAAACGATAGAGCAACGAACGAACATTTTTGAACAAACTGAAATTTTTGATTCAAAATTGTTCCGTCCCATGATTATTTTGCGTGAGGTTTTATAGGAAAAGTATAACAACGATGCTATTGGTGAAATTAGGTCAAACCACTGACACGTGATCTCTGTTGTTAGTCATGCCACGCTCCTAGCATCAGATCATTCCAGATGGTTAGTAGCCATATATCCATCACTTACAAAAAAGATTGATAAATGTTTTCGGAAGCAAATTCGTTTAGTTGCTATTTCCAAAATTGAAAATAATACTTGAATATAGACGTGTTTTATGCAATCGGTTTTATGCAAAAGGTTTAATGCAAAAAAACAAAAAAAAACCAATTTTTTTGTTTAAGTAAAATGAATTACATCGTTGAACTTTAAATTTTAAAAACTGTTGGAACTTTTTTGGGGAAAATAAATTGCTTCACTGTTTGTCTGTTTCTTTTCAATTTGGAAAACAAATCGAATAGCTGGTTATTTGTACATTTAAGATATATTTATCTCAAAAGTGCAGGTTTTCCGAAAATAACAAACGCTTTCCCAACATTTGGATTTTATTTTCAAAAAACTTCATGTTATTTTTAATTACGTTGTTTTTTTTCCCTCAAAATCTCCAACATTCTAAGATATAAAAAAATTATTGTTATAAAATAAAAATTTATATTTGGTGCTGGCATGCTAAATATTTACGAAATCATTCCCACGGAAGTCGTGATGCAAACGTTCTCGAGCAAACTTAAAATGTAGGTGGCGTCCCAAATAGTTCCGGATATTTCCCGCACACGTGGCACTTTAGAAAGTCATGAATTAAGTAACGCGAGCAAACGGAATTTATTCATTGGTTGAAAAACTGCGTTTACCATGAGTGCATTTTTAAAAACAAATCAGCGTGTTGCTTTTATGCTTGATTGCAAAAAGTACACCGTGAAAAGCAGCGTATTATATAACGTTAATTTATACATGCCATCAATTCCTATTCATTTTCAAGAAAAATTTTCAAAATATGCATGCTCTTCAATCTGCCATTTTATAAAAAATATAATTAGAACTAACTTCATTACTGTTGCTGTCATGCATTAAATAAAGCATTTTATAAATATACATGATCGGTCAATACATTTGCAACTGACTGATAAAAACTAATAAAGTGGCGAGAATTTTTTTTGAGAATTAAACCAATGAAAAAAATGTAGAGAAAGAAACAATATCTTCAAACGTTTAAATAACTAGCGAGTGACACGGAAAGATCGTTGATGACAATATAAAACTACATGGTTCGAAAAATGGCTTTATCTAAAATTGTCTCTATACCTGAATAAGGTCATCCATAATTTTATGTGACCACGTCTGATATAGCCCAAAATGATTTTAAATATATCCAGATATGACAGAACTGGATATGTAGATTAGTCTATTTTTGTAGAAATCCATAAATTTGTCAAAAAAATTAGTAGAATAAGCATGATCTAATGTTTTTCCATCGGATATACAGTATATATTTTATGATTTGCATATGGTTTTAATAAAAAAGATGATCCATGTATTGTGTATCTTTATACTGTATAGATGCATATTCATATCATGTTTTTATTAATGCATGCCAGCAACAATAATGCATGAAGTTAATTATCATTATATTTTTATCAAATAGCAGATTGTAATTCGCCCACTGATTCAAATATTTTACTATTGTTGAGTTATGTCGCTTTTGTTTCAGAGTGGGATGTGATGCAAAATTCAACAAAGTTTTCCATGGATATAATTTAGTCGATATTCAGCGTGATAGCACCAAATATAATTATGACTAAATCACAATTGTTTAAAACTGATCAAAAAATATATTTTTTTTCTGCTTGAAATATATTTATTGTAGAATGTTGGAGATGTTATACAAAACAACAAAAAACTTTCGAAATTAACAGAAAAAAAATTTAAAAAATTAAAAACATTTAAGTTTTAGGGAAAAAATTCACTTTGCAAAAAAACGGGCAGAACAATTTTGCAATGCAAATTTCAGTTTGTTCAAAATGTTCGTGTATTGCTTCATCGTTTTAACTCTGGTCAGCATGATGACCATTGGCGAGGTCTTTGCCGATAAATCAGACAGACAGGAAGCCGACATACTGTACATGTAGAAGGTCTAAGCTTGCACCACTCAAGAAGTTTGAAAATCTAGAAGCTCGTCAGCGACTCCCCCATAAATCGGGAAGCCATGGAAAAGACCCACTGGTAGAAAAGATGGAAGGTCATTGGGTAGCCAGGCCAAAGTGGATGGATATGGAATAATCTTTTTCACTTTTTGAAAATTGAGAAGATGGTAAGTATGGTTGGTTTGAAAACTGTTTTGGAAAATCGTTTTTACAAACTTACTAAGGCTGTCTATGTGCAGGGTCCCCCCAGACCTGGAAAAAAATAGTATTAATGTTGTCACATTCCAGAATGAATGTCAAATTTTTTCCTGTATAAATTTAAATTTTTTTAACTATTTTCAGAGGACAAATTTTCAACGGTTTTCTAGGACAAATTTGTAAAATTTTCAAACTTTTCCTAATATAAAGTTGCATGATTTTCAAGTTTTCAAAGCACAAATTTACAAAATTTTCAAATATTTCCGAGTACAGATTTGTTAAATTTCCTACATTTTCCGAGGTACAATTTACAAAATCGTCCATTACATTAGAATATGTCAATTTTGTTATTGTCATTGGTCAGGAAAGTGAAAATTGAAATTTCTGTGTAAACCCAGATAAGTTAGGTCACAAGACCTCACACATGTTTGATGTCTCTTATGCCATTTGATTCAACAATATGAGAAACTATATTCATGATTTCTATTTACAGGCCATGGCCATCCTCAACAAGAAATAAATATGGACAATTAAGACGAAATATTTCATCCACCACACCAAAGAACAACGACGCACTTCCTTTCAAGAATTTTCCATAATCCTCAGTTTTACCTGTTGTTCTAGCTGTTGCATTATAATTTATAGATGAAATTCGATTAACAATACAGCTAGGCTACATTAAAATATGTATTACTCATACTGCTATAAATAAATATGCATTATCAATTTAAATTTGTTTCGGTCTTAATAAAACCTGCTGAAGAAGTATGTTGCGTCAAAACATTGTGATTTGTGAATAAAACAAACTTATTATGAGTGCAGTATTTTACGGCGTTTACTTGTTAGTTCAAAACCATCTACTTGATGTTAGAAGATGACTTTCTCCTACTTTTACAGGCTTCCCATGTCTGGGGGAACTTTAAGTGTACCTTCAGGCCTCGAAAAGTTGGAAATGTCAGGGAAGCTTTGTGAATTTGAAACATTAAGCCTGACAAATATTTACAGTGTAAATACTACAAAACAATGTTAATAATTTTGTCGTAATACTTTTAGAAAACCAATTGTAGCATTTCTAAACAATTAGTCACTGCCCAACAAAAAGTTATATCTTTAATATTGTAAGAGATGCGGTGATAATTACTTGCCTGGATAAAGCCATTTGGGCAAGGAAAACTGTAGCTTAGACTATGCTCAGAGCAATCAAATAAGGTGTAGCGCAAAGTCCTAGTCTCTTAAACAAGTATTTATTGAAATTACACATTACATTATATTATCAATTATTATATCCTAAGAATAATACAACAAGTTGAAATTGATTCTTAACATCAGGAACTTATTAAGAAGCTACCTCTATCATATTTATTAACTCAGTTTATGTTCAGAGCAGTTGGTTGGTTGGTTGGTTGGTGAGTATAAGGGTGCAGTGCCTGAAAGGCAAAAGGTGCCCAGACGTTGACATGAGTAACAGTGGCTGGGATGGCTGCAAAATTATAGTAAGTCATACAGAGGGAATAGTATAGAACATTTGGGGAGGCAGACACTGAGGGCTAAGGGGGATCAGAAAGCTCAGGACAGCCGGGTGACAACACATCAAAAAGACCACACTGACGCGGAAAGAGACACAGTCACACAGGTTGGACAAAGGCATGGGACTACCTTCACCAAGCACAAGGGGCAGTGTGAGGGGCTGACCAGCAGGTAGAAATGGACCAATTGCCTGCAGACGGAGATACTGGTCTGTCAGAGGGCAAACCAGCAGGAAGTGGCACACCGCCAGGAGCACGTGACAGAAGGGGCACTGGGGCAGGGACTTGCCAAGCAGCAAATAACTGGGCATGAGGCAGGTGTGGTCCACTCGTAGTCTCGACAGCAGGACAGCCTTCCAGCGTAGTCGGCCAGAGACATGTGGGAGGGGTCGGACAGTAGGCCAGATACGAAAGAGCTAGTTAAGGGAATCAGAGGCCCACCGACCACCCCAAGCCTTTTTAAGGAAAGCGCTTACAGCAGGCAAGAGTTCAGAGCAGTGAATTTCATTTGGCTGCTGTAATGAGTTCTTCGATCCTTTTTATACAGAACTTGTGTCTGATATAATGTACAATAAGGTAGTGTACATACGGTTGTAGAATAGGAACTTACTCAATGAGAATAGCATTAAAAAAGCATAAATTGGAATTTGGAGGTTTGTACTAACACTTACATTATATTATATGTTGGAAATATCAAAAAGTACAACGCAAACTATTTCTGGTAGTTATTGACATCGATGCAAAGTAAGGGAAATCTAAATCATTTTGAAGGAATAGTCAAATTAGGTTGCAAAGGCAATTTTTACTTCCCATCCCCTTTTACCAAATTGGAAAGACAAAAATCCAACTCATTTAGGGAAATTTCCCACTCACCATAAGAATAACAGTGAAATGAATGCCTTGTATGAGGAAATAAACTCCTATTTATAAGGAGTATTTTATTTATCAGTTGTTGTTTTTCATTTAAGTGGGTTTTACTATTTTCGAGTTCGACTGTATCTACTTTCGAAGTTTCAAGATGCAATTGAAACTGCATTACACTCAATACATATTTCAAAATGAATCTCCTTTTGTACATGTAGGTCATCATGTTATCATAAGCGGCCAATTTGATTTTATTTGCTAAGAAGTTATTTAGAAACAAAATTAAGGTGCAATACATTGTTTATTGGCCATATTATTTCATCCATAAATTATAATGCAAGAAAAAAATAGATAGAACTAAAGATTGGGGCAAATTTTTGAAAGAAAGTGCACTGCTGTTATATCTTGTGGTAGATGAAGTATCTCTTCTAAATTGCCCATCTTTATTTCTTATCGAGGATGGTCAGCGCCTGTGAATAAAAATCAAGAATACAGTTTCTCAGATAAGAGGCAGATCGACAATTGAAAAATTTAAAAACACTGGGGACGACCAATTTATCATCGAAATAAGTTAATAATTTTCTAAATATTTCTCAGATAAGTTAAGAATTCGGCAAATGTGCCCTCGCCTTTCACCTTATGGTGGGGACAGTAGGACTGTCAGAGGAAGTAAGAAGTGGTCTAACTACTTGAACTAGGCAGGCAATTCGAATGCCATAAGGGTCATTAAACATGTGGGAGGTTTTGTGACCTACCAGTAACTTATCATGTAGGCTTCTCACAGAAATTTCATTTTTAACTTCTCTCAGGTTCTCAGCCTTTTACATGTATTTAGAAAATGTCCCTGAACAATGACAATGTCAAAATTAACCTACATGTATGCTAATGGCATCTACGTTTTTTTAAAATATTTTTTTCCAAAATAAACAACAAATACTTTTACCAAATTTGTATTCACATTTGTTGAAAATATTATAATTGCTCCTCGGAAACTGTTGAACTTTGTAAATGAAATTAGTGAATGTCTGTAAATGTGGACCGGGAAAATTTTAACAATTTTGCAAATGTGCCTTGAACTAACCACCTTAAAACAACAATTTTGGAATGTGACAAGATTAATACGTTGAATTTGCCTGACTTTCTCGAAATACAGTAAGTCATTCCTCGATTTTTCCAGGAATTCCAGGTCTAGGGTAGCTCTGTTTATGAAACAGCCTTAGTAAGTTAGTAAAAATGTAGTTCATAAAAACAGTTGAAAACTTAACAATCGTCGAATGGTGCGTTATTTGGCTTATATGTTCGCCGTGTTGGCCTTGCCGAAAATACATAATTACGACCTTCCATATTTTCAAACTTCTTGGGTGATGCAAGACCTTCTATATCTGCTTCCTCTCTGCCTGATTCGGCAGTAACATCGCCGATGGTCATCATGCTGATCAGTGCAAAAACGATAAAGCAACGAACGAGCATTTTTTGAAAAAAAAATGAAATTTGGGATGCAAACTTGTTCTGTCCCGATGATTATTTTGCGCGAGATTTTATAGGAAACATAAACGGTGATTCTATTGGTAAATCTTGATATAAGGTCAGACCAATAACACGTGATCACTTCCGTTTGGAATGGATTACTGAAAGATAATTTTGAGATACTGCCTTTGTTAGACACGGAACGCTCCTATTGACAGATCATTCCAGGTGGTTAGTAGCCATATATCCATCAGTTAATATAAAGACTAATAAATGTTTTCGGAAACAAATTCGTATAACTTTTTTATCCAAAAATTGAAAGGAATATACTATAATAAACTACATGTTTTATGCAATCGGTAAATGTTTGTTGTTTTTAGTAAAATAAATTACATCGTCAAATTTTTATTTAAAAAAACCCGTTGGAATTGCTTTTTTGTAGAAAATACATTGCATCACTGTTTGTATGCCTTTTCGAACAGAATATTTTTTTTCCAAAAACAAGTTTTTTGTATTAATTTTTAAGCATTTTTGTTGTTTTGTTGTTCAAAATGTCCAACATTCATCAAAACATATATCTGAAGGCAAAATCAAAATTTATTTTAATGATTAGTTTAAAACAGTTGTGATTTAATCATACATTATATTTGAAGCTATCATGCTGAATATTAACTACATTATATCCAAGGATAATTTTACATTACATCCCACTCCCACAAAAAAAGCGAAACATCACAACATTTGAAAAATGTTGAAGTGTGATAAAAATACATTTTTATATCTGCTTCAAACATATTTATAAAATAATCTTTCAAAATTTACAAAAAAAAATTACAAAAATTCCAATAAACATTTAAGTTTTAGGAAAAAAATACACTTTGGAAGAAAAACTATGTTAAATATACAAATACAAACTTTTCAATTTGCTAGAAAATTAAAAAATACAAACAATGATGCAAAGTATTTTCACAAAAAAGCAATTCCAATTCTTTAAAACATAACAATGTAAAGAAATAATTTATTTCAGTAAAAATAACACAACATTCACAGATTGCATAAAACACGTATTTTTATTAAAGTATTACTTTCAATTTAAAAATAAACAAACAAAAGCTATACATATTAGTTTCCGAAATCATTTATCATCTTTTTAGTAGGCTAAGTGATGGATATATGGCTACTAACCATCTGGAATCAACTGTTTCTAGGAGCAGTGTCTGTCTAATAAAAGCAGTCTCTCAAAATGCGCTTTCAGAAATCCATTCCAATCAGAAGTGATCACGTGTCAGTGGTTTGACCTAATTTCAAGATTTCACCAATAGCATCGTCGTTATGTTTCTAAAAAACCTCACGCAAAATAGTCATCGGGACAGAACACTTTTGCAACGCAAATTTCAGTTTGTTCAAAATGTTCGTTTATTGCTTTATCGTGTTGACTCTGGTCAGCATGTTGACCATTGGCGATGTCTCTGCCGAATCAGACAAACAAGAAGCAGACATACATGTAGAAGGTCTCGCGCCACTCAAGAAGTTTGAAAATCTAGAAGCTCGTCAGCGACTCCCCCATAAATCGGGAAGGCCGTGGAAAAGACCCACCGGTAGCAAAGATGGAAGGTCATTGGGTGGCCTAGACTTTTTGAAAATCTAGAAGATGGTAAGGATGGTTGGTTTGAAAACTGTTTTGGAAAAACGTTTTTACTAACTTACTAAGGCTGTCTGTATGCAGGGTTCCCCCAGACCTGGAAAACATTGAAAAATAAGGGAAGAATGACTAATTTTGAAAAACTCAAGCGAATTCAACGTATACATGTTATAACAAACAAGAATGAATGTTTCCATGTGGTAAGCTCAAGGCCAATTTTCAAAATTGCCAAAATTTTCCCCGTATAAATTTTTAAATTTTTCACCAATTTCAGAGGACAAATTTTCCACTGTTTTCTAGGACAAATTTGTACAATTTTTAAACTATTCGTAACATAAAATTAAATGATTTTCAAATTTTTCCAATGCAAATTTGCCAAATTTTCAAATGTTTCCCAGTACACATTTGTTAAATTTCCTACAGTTTCCGAGGTGCAATTTGCAAAATCGTAGTTAACATTGGAATATGTCAATTTTGATATTGTTATTGGTCAGGAGAGTGAAAAATGAAATTTTTGGAGAAACCCTGATAAGTTAGGTCACAAGACCTCACACATGTTTGATATGTCCCTTATGACATTTGATTTTGATGCCAAATTCAAGCACTATACTTCCCCTTTGTGGGTCATACTGTCCGCCCCATAGGGTGAAAAGGCGAGGGCACATTTGCCAAATTTTCAACTTATATGAGAAATATTTAAAAAATTATTAACCTAATTTGATAAAAATTTGCAAAATTTTCAATAGTTGCCAAGGAAAAATGTGCAAAGTTTTCAAATTTTTAACAGTTTTCGAGGATAAATGTGCGAAGTTTTCCAATTTTTCATAATGGAAATAACTTGAGAAACTTGCAACTGATTTCAGGTACAAATTTAATCAATTTTAAATAGCATTTGGAGAAACAAATTTGCAAATTTCCAACCTTTTCCAGCACAAATTTGAAACATTTTCAAGAGCTTTTGACTAATAATTACAAATTTTTTTAACAGTTTTTAAAAGCATATTACACAATCTGTTGTTTGACATTTTACTCACAAAAGAAAGGGAATGTATCACTAACTGTAAGCAGAAATTTAGCGTTAATAATAAAATAGTTACAATTTATTTCAACAACCTTTGAGACAATTGTCAAGATCAACAATATTACATTTGTTGGTGTTACATAGGCTTCTCAATGCATTTGTTGTGTTATAATTTAGTTTTGTAGACATACATTGTAATATTTGTCGAAAGGATCAGAGCAAGTTTTTAAAAAAAAAATTTGATTTTTTAAAATACTACCTTTATGCTAAGTTTTTTTATTCGTGATGTTTCTGGTCGATTTGAAATAACCAACTTAATATTTTATGATGCTACACTAGTATCATAAAATATATTTCTAATCCGACATATTTTCAAAATAAGTCGTCTTCAGTGATATTTATTTTTTTAAATGCCGACCATAAACATCCTCGATCAGAAATAAATACGGACCATTCAGACGAAATATTTCATCCACCACACGAAATAACAAAGACGCACCTCCTTTAAAGAATTTCCAATAATCCTCAGTTTTACCTGTTGTTCTGGCTGTTGCATTATAATTTGTGGATGAAATTACATTGTTAATATAGCAGGTCTACATTAATTGTAGATGCATTTTAAAATATGTATTACTTATACTGCTATAAGTAAATATGTATATTAATTTAAATATATTTCGGTCTAAATAGGCGCCTGATGAACACGTATGTTGCGTCAAAACGTTGTTTTGTGAATAAAACAAACTTTTAACGATTACGGTATTTTCCGGCGTTTACTTATTAGGAAACTTGGGCAGATGAGTGGCCAGCTAGCGCTGCCTGATACAAAACCGACAAGACGATTAATGCAGTCGAAATCAGATTAGTAAAAAGCCATCCAGGCAATGAAAACTGTTGCACTTATCCGATTTTTCACGTATACGGATTTTGCTTACAGGCGCTAGATTGAGCTCAGTTTATGCTCAGAGCAATCAAATAAGGTGTAGCGCAAAGTCATAGTATTTTAAAAAAGTATTTATTGAAATTAAACAATGTCTGTACTTTAAAAACATATCCTAAGAATAATCCGGCAAGTTGAAATTGATTCTCAACATCAGGATCTAATTAAGAAGTTTATATTCAGAGCAGTGAATGGTCTGGGCCTGTGACTAGAAATCAAGAAAATAGTTTCTCAGGTATATTTTACGTCAACAGTATAAAATTATAAAACCAAGTTGGTTATCTGAAATTGAATAGAAACCACAATATTTAAAAAAAATAAACAATATACTGGTTGTATTTCAGAAAATCAAAATTGTTTGGAGAAAAGTACACAAATCTTTTCTAAAAATATTACAATATAATGCTAGGAAACATATCCCTGGTGTTTCATTAGTCCATTGCAGGCTGTTTAAATGTCAACATTGCATTTAAGTGAATTGAAGCACGTTAAATGTTTTGATTAAGCAACGGGGTACATGCTAATGTACCTTTTGTTGACATTGACATTTGTCTATTAAGTCAAATACACTTATCGATGATAAATACCCTTTCTTTTGTGAGTAAAATGTAAAACAAATTTAAATTCAAAGAATAATCAAAAACGTTATCAGGAAAAGACTTCCCAGCAAAACACATCAGCATTATTCAGACCAAAGTTTCATACTTTAAGACAACCTTTCATATTTTTAAACTTCTTGGGTGGCGCAAGACCTTCTATATCTGCTTTCTGTCTGCCTGATTCGGCAGTGACATCGCCGATGGTCATCATGCTGACCTGGACCAAAGCGAGGGAGCAACCAACAAACATTTTTGAAAAAAATGAAACTTGCGATGCAAAATTGTTCAGTCCAGATGATTTTTTTGCGTGAGGTTTTATAGGAAACGTAACGATGATGCTATTGGTGAAATCTTGAAATTAGGTCAAACGACTAACACGTGATCAATTTCATTTGAAAAGGATTTCTGAAAATGCGTTTCCAGGTGTTTAGTAGCCATATATCCATCAATTAGTCTACTAAAAAAGATTGATAAATGTTTTCGGAAACATTCGTATAATTTGTTATCAAAAAACTGAAAGGAATATACTTTAATTAAAGATGTGTTTTATGCAATGGGTAAATGTTTGTTGTTTTTATTAAAAAAAATTACATCGTTAAATTTTTATTTTAACAACTGTTGCAATTGCTTTTTTGAAGAAAATAGATTGCATCATTGTTTGTATGCTTTTTTATTATTAAAATTGAATAGTTGGTAATTTGTAATATGTAACATATGCTTTTCTTCACTGAAAGTGTGGTTTTTCCGAGCAGAACGAACGTTTTCCCAACATTTAAAAGATATTTTTTTTTTCAAAAAAAAAAACGTCTTTTTGTTAATTTTGAAGATGAAATCAAAACTTTTTTTAATAGTTTGAAAGATATAAAGAAGAGCAATATGTGGATAGCCGGCCTTGTGCCGCAACAACTTTTCAACCACTCACCAATTATGGTGCACAATATTGTTTATTGTCAATGTTATATCATCCACAAATTATAATGCAATAGAACAACAGGTAAAACTTAATATTGGTGAAAATTCTTGAAAGAAAATGCATCGCTGTTATTTCGTGTGACAGATAAATACTTCTTTAAATTGTCCATCTTTATTTCCCTTCAAGGATGGTCAGGGCCTGTGAATATAGTTTCTCAGATGAAAGGTAGGTTGACATTTTGTAATCTGTATTCGAAAACTATTGTAAAGTTTGCAAATTTGTGCTGGAAAAAAGTTGGAAATAAATTTGGCAAATTTGTCCTTCAAAAACTATTCAAAATGTGCCAAATTTGTACTCGAAAACAGTTGGAAAACTTGCAAAATTATTTGCGATTCGAAAAATTTAAAACCATTGCAGAGTGCATTATCAGAAACTGTAGAAAATGTTGCAAATTTAACATCGAAATAGATTAACAATGTAGTAAATATGTTCTCGAAAGAGGTTGAAAATTTATGAAAGGTAATACTCGGATAAGTTAAAAATTTTGCAAATGTGTCATCGACTTTTCATCCGATGGTTGAAAAATATAGCTGAAAAAGTAGGTCATAAGGGACATCAAACAAGTGTGAGGCCTTCGACCTAACTTATCAGGGTTGCCGCAGAAATTTCATTTTTAACTTCCCTGACTTGTAAAGGTCTTAAAAAATTTCCCTGACACATGTTGACAAGTTTAAATTGACCTATGTCAATGTTATCTACCATTTTTAAAAGAATATCAAAATTAACAAAGAAAAACTTTACAAATTTGCATTCGCAATCTGTTTTGCAGATTTGTGCTGGAAAAATTTGGAAATCATCCAACTTTACATTACTAAAAGATTGAAAATTTAACAAATTTACCCTAGGAAACTTTGCAAATTTGTCCTTTGAAATTAGTGAAAATTTGCAAATTTGTCCTGGTAAAATTTTAACAATTTTGCAAATCGGTCTTGAGCTAAACATGTGAAAACATTAATGTTGGATTGTGACAACATTAATTCGTTGAATTAGCCTGATGTTTTCAAAATAAATCATTCTTCCCTGATTTTCCAAAGTGTAGGGGAACCCTGTTTAAGTAACAGCCTTAGTAAGTTTAATAAAACGTAATTCAAAACAATATTTTCAAGCCAACTATCCTTACCAAAATCTCGATTTTCAAAAATTGAACCATTTAATTCCATAACTATCCACTTTGGTCTGGCTGGCCGATGACCTTCCTTTTCTGCCACCAGGGGGATATAATGGTGGTGGGGTAGTGCGAACCTTCCTCTTCTTGCGAATCTTCCTTATTAGTGGTTGACGAACCACCATATTTTCAAGCTTCTTAAATAGCGCAAGATCTTCTATATCTGCTTCCTGTCTCTCTGATTTGGCAGAGACATCGCCAATGATCATCATGCTGACCAGAGCCAAAACGATGAAGCAACGAACGAACATTTTTGAACAAACGGAAATTTTTGAAGCAAAATTGTTCCGTCCCGATGATTATTTTGCGTGAGGTTTTATAGGAAACGTAACAACGTTGCTATTGGTGAAATTAGATCAAACCACTGACACGTGATCTCTGTTGTTAGTCATGCCACGCTCCTAGCATCAGATCATTCCAGATGGTTAGTAGC
>JAQGAO010001849.1:0-22228 GCA_034697705.1 Ommatoiulus sabulosus | reverse complement strand
ACAGCACATGCTGGCTAGGTCATGTGCAACTTATCTATGCGCTGAAAGCGCCATTCTATACAGGGTGGGGGCCAGAGCGCCGTAACATTTTTAAGGCTAGTTAATCAAAAATCCGCGAGAGGATCTGATTAGGAAAAGGGTCAATTTTGAAAATTAACATTGAAATTTTTTTAAAAATAAAAAAATGGGAAAATTTTGTATTCGGAAAATGTTGAATATTTTGCTCGGAAAACCTAGAGAATTTTTAAAATTTGACACGGAAAACCTAGAGAATTTTTAAAATTTGACACGGAAAACGGGACAATTTTGCTAATTTGTACTCGGAAAACGTGGAAAATTTTGCAAATTTGTACTCGGAAAACGTGGAAAATTGTCTAAATTTGTACTCCGAAAATGTGGAAAAGTTTGGCAAATTTCTACTCGGAAAGTGGACCATGAGCTAACCTTGGAGAAGTATTAATTTTGGATCGCCATGACTGCGTTGAATTTCCCTGACTTTTTCAAAATAAAACATTTTTTCCTGACTTTTCCAGGTCATTTTCAAGTTCCTGACTTTTCCAGGTTTTCCAGGTTTGGGGGAACCCTGTTTTTTAATTTCCATATTTTTGTGTTTTAAACACATGCAAATACACGTTCGTATACCGTGTTATTGGCATACCAAAAATGCTATCGATCATTTTACGAATTATTCACAATACTTTGTGATATGCTAAATCATGGACAAGTCGCGAAATTATGATCCCAGAATGACACTCGTAAACATTATATTAGAAAATATTCGATTTATTATGCTTTGCCCCATACGAAATTTATACACAACAGGTTATATATAGTATACGAGAGCGAATTTTCTGAAGCAACATGGACACGTTCGACAGATGTCACTTGTTTTATTGAGAATAAATAACAAATGGTTCAATTTCATATGTTTAAATCACAGTTGCCATTCGTTCTTTTACATAATGCATATACTTAAGACGTCATAAATCATAAATGCATGCTCCATTCATGGGTTGAACTGGTGAACTGATCAATATAGGAACGACACGATTAATGGATCATTTTGCCATTTTCAAGTTTTTGCATTAGTTCGCAAAAAAAAAAACATTTGGCCACAGAAGACGCTCCAAGAGTTTAAAAGCGGCCATCTTGGTCAATTTATTTTTCATTAACTACATCAAACGGTTGTATCCATGTGACGGATTACTTTATGGTGTAAGGTTTTTGAACTTAAAAACTATAGGTTATGGTAGTCACGAATGTACCCATTGACGTCTAATTAACCTTTACGATCTGTCAGGTGCCAAGAGTATTCTAAAGTGAAACTTTAATGTATTTAATCGACTATTAATCTCCATCGAGGTTAGCGCAACTAGGTAAAACCAGACATTATTTAATTCGACCTCAATGGCCCGTTCTTTTCGTCAATTGCATAAAAGTAAATCATTGAACCAAAATTATTCTAATTCATCATATGAAATAAGAATAAAAATGATGAAAACACTGTTCCAAGATGGCCGCCACTGAAGCGAAGGTTACGGTTTAATTATTTACACACGATTTGTACATGTATCTCTGGTAAGAACAATGCACCTTAATCGACATTTAATCATAAAATAATTAATTATTCCTTTAAATTTGTATCATTTAAATATCACTTAAAGAATTGACAAGCACAATAGCCGTTAAATTTCTTAAAAAGGTCTGTTTTATAATTTGACACTGAGATGGACTTTGAAATGGATATAGCCTAAGTATACATTTTGGATTAAGTTTGTTTGGCGCAATGCGCATATCTGATGAATGTAGTTTCGTCTCTTCATGGAGCCACAGCAATAACAATATCTAAAATTACCTTTATCTTGTCAGAGCTACGGGTGTTGGTAGAAGAAACGCCTTGCTTACCATACCCTTACATCTTAGACAGTTCGTAAACGTGAGCTTTTGATTACTTTGTAACCCCATAAAGAAATTCGAAAATCATGCACCTATTGGCACGTAAACGACATAGAAACTCATACTGTATACCAGCAAAGTCCATAAACCCAAACCTTTTGAGACAGTTAGCAAACAGAACAGCATTTTTAAAAAATGAAGAATAAATGCAGCATGTATGGGCTTGGAGTTGCTAGCTCACGGAAAACCTAATTTTAACATAAATGGTGAAAAAACAAGCAATTTTAATTATGTTTTGTCTTATTAATAAGGATGAAAAGCATATTAATTTCAAGATCGCGACGATTAAATGTCATGTTATGTTAACATTGTGAAACAATTTGTCTTTATTAAAATAAACACGTGTAAAGTCGAACATGTTGCAACACAAACAGTAATACCCCGAATTGAGCTCCAGATGTTATAGAAACAAAGTGCTAGGAAATGGAACGTTGACCGAAACTTGCAATACTGTACACAGGGTTCCCCCAGACCTGGAAAACCTGGAAAAGTCAGGGAAGATTGGTTTATTTTGAAAAAGTCAGGGAAATTCTACGCAGTCATGGTGATCCAAAATTAATACTTCTACAAGGTTAGCTCAAGGCCCATTTTCCGAATAGAAATTTGCAAAAATTTCCCATATTTTCGAAATACAGATTTGCAAAATTTTCCATGTTTTCCATGTACAAATTTACACAATTTTCCACGTTTTCTGAGTATTAATTTTCAAAATTGTCCACGTTTTCTGTGTACAAATTTTCAAAATTCTCTCGGTTTACCGAGTACAAATTTTGCACATTTACCGAGGATAAAATTGCAGAATTTCCCACTTTTCCCGAGCACAAATTTTCAACATTTTCCGAATACAAAATTTTCCCATTTTAAAAAATTTTCAGGGAATGGTTTTAGTTTTCAAAATTGTCGTTACTAAATTTAAAAAATATTGTCCAGCGTCAATTTTTCACGTTGTCATTGGTCAGGGAAATTTTTTAAAACCTGGAAAAGTCAAGGAAGTTGAAAATGAAATTTCTGGGAGAACCCTGTGTACAGGTATAACACCAGAGAAAAATCACATTGTACATGTACGCAGGAAACCACAGTATACGAAAAGACCAATCGAGTAGCTCCGTGTCGGCACCTTTGATGTTGAAACTGCGAAACGAGTGTAGCGCGCCAAACGCTAGTGTATGATTGAGTGAACGAAAAAAAAGAACTGGTTTGCTCAAGTGAGCAAGTGAACGACAGTTGACGCTAGTTCACTTAAATCCGGATCGAACTAGTAAACGATGAAGTAGTTCACTTTGGTGAGTGAAGTAGGAGTGAGTAACTCACTTAAGTGAACGACTTTTCACTCATACACTATTCCTATGCGGCGCTGTGTAGATGTGGCTAGGTAAATGTGGTGGGCGGAGTTACCATACTGGTTTTTTCTTATGCAGGAAACTTTGAGCTCTGATTATTGAATTTAGGTACATGCAAATGGATGTAACCAAATTGGCCGTTCTTGGCAATTTTACATAATGGACTAGTTTTATGGATTTGTTATCAGATTCTTCTTTCCAGTACAAATGACACTCATGGGGGTATTTTTACACGCAATGTAGCCCAATATTCAATGTTACAAAACATGGAACAATCGAATAAATTTTTGGAAAATCTGATGTGAGAGCATGGCTAATAAGAACGTTAGTTGCACCAAACTCCGAAACACAAATCTTCAAATCGGTGATGTAACAAAATGGTGCAACCGCCAGTTAGAATGCTCGATTCGCGCCAAAATTTGCAGATTCTAGGCTTCCAGTAGATGCGAGGATTGGTGGCAACAAATAAATAAGTTATGTATGCATTTCCAACGTACTAAAAATAACCCTATTTCAATTAAGTAATAAGCGACACCTTGGGAACCACTCCCGGTGTCGAGACTATACAGGTATTTACAAGGAATTTTTCTTTTAAGGAAAAACGCAATTATAATAATTTAGCAAAGTGAGGTGTTTCGGAGAATGTTGGCGGAATAAGGGGCGCTTCGGGCCAGGGCAACAGGGTATTCCAATTAAAATTGTCATATGTACACCATGGTTGAATACCCCTTGCCCTCCCCCTTCTCAAAATAAAAAAAAAAATTGCGCAAATTATAATAAGTGGCAGGAGATTGATTGGCAAGGTGATTTTCCTCGGCATGTGACACCGCCCTCCTCAGGCACGAGGAAAATATGGCGGATGTTTTTATAGTTAAGTACTTGCGAAATTATTTGCCAATCGGCGAAATGCAATTGCACAACGAATGTTTTTTGTCTATGGTTCTGCTGACTTGTAAAACAATGTAATTCGACTATATTTTAAGTATCACGTGCCCCTTGGTAATGGCTTCGGTTCATAGCAGGGTGCCCACAGATAACGACAGACCCAGATTGTCACATAGTGACCTCGTGTAATACGATAAGTTTTATTCGAAAAGTCCAATTTGGGAAAATCTGTGCAATTTTTAACAGGGTTACCTGTTTTTAGTATACTGTAGCTTGTGTACGGAACCCCTGTTCATAAATGAGACCATTTTGTTGCATTACATTTTGCATCTACTGTAAATGTACATGTAGATGTACATGATTGTAGTAAATCAAGAAAAGGTTTCACAGATGAAGCTTTATGGTTAAGTATAATAGACACGACTAGCTCACCGTCACAATGTGCGTGAGGATAAAATGTCGACCAATTTAGACGAATTTAGAAAAAGTATAAGAATACGTTTATGTGTTCTGCGAAATTGAGATAAATGTGAGAATATAACCAGCAAGATGTTAGAAATTAAATGATTTGAAAAAAAAAGGAGGAAAAGATCGGGGATATTTTCGTGATTTATCATTGCTTATTCAGAAATGTGAGGACAAATCAATATAAAAATTTGGGGGAATGTTTTCTATAATAATTTCAATATGGTACTTTTTTGCGTGTGTAAATCGGCCGTCCCTCTTAAAATTTCACGAATTTAAAAAATCGGTTTATCTCCCCAGTGCGCGTTTCACCACATGGCAGTTCATCGGAAATAAAAGGTATAGAAAACAACGACTTATTTTATTTATTCAACTTTATGGAATTTAGAAGAAAACAATATTTTACTGTTTTCAATGCCTGTTTAATAATTGACATTTTGAATTTAAAAAGGAGCCCTGGTCAAAAGAAGGTCCCTATATGTCTAGCATTTTAATTTTGTAAATTCACGACTATTGTAAAACATATTGACCATTACGGGAATGGACTGTGAATACTAATAGATGTGTTTGTGTAAATTGTACATGTTTATACTTTGGGCGTTACTTTACAAACACTGCTCACATTTGCGCAAACGCAGTCAAAGGCTATGTCTGCGTTTTCGCAAATAGAAACAAAAAATGGGACCTAGGAGCAATGCTATTATTTTTTCGCATCCTATAACTGTAAATAATTTCTATTCAGAGCGTATCCTCGAGAGTACGAGCGTTTCTATCGATTTTTCGAGCCGATGCTTTTAGGTAAAAACATGAATCGAATGCTGCTGTGCGAGAGGAATAGTATTATTTTTGAGCCATAAATGCCAAGGTCTTGAAAACTCAATATAGCGGTGAAAAAAGGAATAAATAAACTCGTACAAAACAGATCAAAATATCGGTTTTAACCGTTGTTTCGTGCATGCCGCATTGACTTGGAAATATGGCTACGAAACCACCGAATTTTTTAGCTACAAGTATAACTCGGTGTTCTCTGGCATCTATCTGTCAAAAATTTAAATTTCAACTTCAGTTTGAGCTGCAATTGGTGGCAATTTGCTGAATAGCTAAATTGAATATTTGCCTGCAATTTCGATTCCGAAGAAAGTCTGAAGTGAGAAGTTTTCGTAACTTTTAAGTTAACTCGTAGGAATACATTATGACTCGTTGCAAGGAATGCGTCATAGATGGCGCTGGATTTATTTTCTATTGGATCTAAGGAAGCCGTATTCCTGGGCTACCCCGCAGACCGAATCAATATCAGAATCGATACCAACTCCTGCCATCAATCTCCCCCGCAGATTCTAGCCAATGGCAACGCGGATAACCGACGAGAATCCACCCACGCAGTCAATCGGATCCGTTAGCCGTAGCGCCGTCTCTCCGCTAAGAATGGAATCAGACGAAAGAATAGGTGTTCTCCACAGCGCGGCCATGGCAGTTCTGCTGCTGTTGCTCCACTTGTAGCCTCTCTATGGACTCTGTGCGAGTGCGCACGGAGCCGCTATGCGTGAGTACCTCGCGGGGTTCGGGGACGCTGGGCACGTGGGCCGAAGAATGCGGCCGGTCAGCGTGTACCGGCGAACCGCCAGGGGAACTCGTCTCCATGGCGACCACGTACTCGCCCAGCGTGACGTCGGAGGCACCGCCCGACTCGAGCGGGATGGGATGCACCCGGAAGTGCTCCAACATGTCGAAGATGGTGGAGAACCACAGATGCTGCACTCGACACTGGCCCTCGGCGTTGATGGTCATCCTTAAATGCTGAAAAATAGAGGGGGGGAAAAGGAGACGTGAGCGAGGATTTCGTGAATAGAAGTTTTTCAAACATTCGTACACAATATTCATGAAAAAACATTCTTAAACCACGTCCATTTTCTGTTTGGGTTTGGTTACCTCGAGCGTGTCATGACTTTTGCGTTGTATTAATCGATGATTGGATGGAAAAGCCACGTGATACTGGCTCATGCTTAACTCTTTGTAAGGGCCTTAGGTCATTTTCTACCCAACTGTAGTACATGTACGCCCTCATCCCTTGAAGCGATGTGCATATGTATACCATTGCCAGGCTTGTCATCAGTGTTGTCAGATGAAAAGCCATGTTGAAAATATTACCTAATTGCAACGCCATCGTCCTAACATGTGGCTGACCACTGGCTGTAGGTGCACTAGTTTTAATAATTGACTGTTGTTTTAAAAACTGCATTCATATCAAACAGTTCATATTGTTCGGGAAACTCATGCATGATTCTTCTGGATGATCTTTCTCAAAAGAAAGAGTAACAAGCTTGCCCCCTTCAGCGTATTTGTTTCAAGTTAACATAACATTTTTTAAATGATATATTTTGGAGCCTTGGTCGTTATTACTGCATGTGTGAATCTGTAGTATTTATTTAATGGGCCGCGAAGCTAAGCTGACGCCTAATGGCGGCGGCGTCCTTGTTCAATCTTTGTTATTGATACCAAGGTAGCTTTCGCTGCCTATCTTTGTAAGTCATCCGTAATTGCGCTTTTGAAATTAATTCCGTTGAATGGCGTAATTAAAGTTTAATCCGCCCATTTCGCCAACTTCCGCGAGTTATAATTACGGTTATTGTGATTATTTTAGAAAAATACGAGCTGGTTGCAAACAAGGCCGCGGCGGCACACGCTCAGCTTGTGCTAAAAGGCTAGAATTTCATTGCGTGTTATGTTAGTATACGAGTTATGGCGAATTTGACTGGGCCCACCGGTGTAGTTCAATTTTCTTGCTGGTGCTAACTGATCACGTGTCATTTATTGCGCGGTGCAATCTCATGACGTCGCCGGTGCATACACCACGTTTTGCCAGTCGAACACGCGAGTGCAAATCGTCTGCCCAAGCAGCGCCAAATTTGAATTTGAGCATTTATTTGAAGAAAAGCAGTCGAAATAAAATCTGCTATGTTGGGTGCACCGCCTGATCCGCCAGCTCCCTTGATGGTGGAGGTGGTGCACACCCGGTGCACGGGGTGTAACCAGTCGAATACGGAACGTAGGGTGCACCCACTTCACTGAAGTGTGCACCATTGCCCAGCCGAATTGAACGGGTGCGGAAACGTACACCCGGTGTACACTGGTGTACACCGGTGCAGATTTTTTGGACCAGTCAAATTCGCCATTAGTCGTCCGATGTCAAAAATTCCCTAACACCCGTGACGTGTATCAAGCACAAATAAGATTTTAGTCACGAGGTCATATAAGCATGCTTTCGAAATATTAGGGACAAGAAGCTATCATAGCCTGTGCGCCATTGCATTACTTGCTATACATAGTTGGGATTATGATACTGTTGCTCGGTTATAAAACATAACCAAACCATATAAAACAGTGTGACCAGTTACCTTTGCTCTGCCTTGGAAGTTAAAAGTGAGAACGCATTCCCCTTTGCGCGTTTCACTCTGCCTGACTAGAAAGACTCCATGGCCTACAGGACCTTCTTGGAGCACCAGCTGAGTGGCATTATTACGAGAAAGTGTGCCGTGAAACCAGGGATACTCCTTTAGCGTTGTGTAAATGTCTTGTCCGTTTTCTGGAAATGAAATTGTCCAAAGATAACTTAGCATTTTTAGGGACATTGCTCGCCACCAGGCGTCGCTTCGTCCAGCAGTCCTTACCTAGTTCGCTATCTGATCGCGGGGAGGTGCCCAACTCCATGCCATGGCTGTTGGACGTACACATGGTGCGGAATCCAATCGGTCGCGAGCCTGTGGACGATCTGGGGGGTAGATCAGGAGGATGTTCCCCCTTTTCCCTCTGTAACGCGGGGGACCACTCCCCGCCTGTAGAGGAGGATGCTCCATCGGAGTGACCAGAAGCTGCAAAATTGAATGTGGGAGGACATAAGGATTAGTGCTTATTAGTGCTAGTCATGCCAGCTGTCATTGGCCCCTCGTATGATTGCTATTGAAGTTGGCATCGACATGAGCATGTCTAGTGACTTTGGTCCACAGTCCATGAGATAAATGTACTTAGATTTGATATTAAATAAAAATGGCGGATTAAGCTTTCCAAATCTTCTTGTTTATATTACACGATCCCATTTTTATTTTAATCATGTGCATGTACCTCGAGAGGTCCAGAAATAAGATTTATTAGGCTACTATTCGATCGTTTGGAATAATTGGGTACTATTTCGACTTGGATGTAGAACTGAACATTCCAGAAATATATTCGCATTATTGAAAAACCACTTATGGTAGAAATATCCAATGATATGAGAGATCATGGAATAAATCTAATATTTCAAGTACAGCAGTTTAACTGACATCTCGAAATATTTCAAAAGATGGCGCAGAGGTCATTGAACAAGGTTTATGATCGATACGGTGATCTGTATTTTGGGAAAAAAATTTGACCACGAGTGTGTTCCCGATAACACATGGCATGATGTGACCAATTGTTGAACAACCCGATGTCATTTGTAATCAAGATAACGTACTGATCAATCTGTCACACTTACATTTTGTTCGTTCATGACGGTAACCCTGAGATTCACCAGTTGAGTAAGTCCGCGGTCGCCTAAAACGAAAGGAAAACAACAAATAAACATACATTAAAAATAACTGTATAGCAAATCGACATGACGAAGTCGAATCAGTATTTTGTCAACTTGCCTCATACAACACCTAATGGTGCTTATCCATGATCTCATATCCTCAGCATCATGGGCCTCGATTACGTATTCTGTGTTGTTATCGGCCTGTCGAATAATAACAAAATGCCATTAATTAAAAAAACGAGAAACGAAAGATCTCTCGATTTTAGGATTTTATCATTAATTCAAAGCTTACTTTCAAAACGAAAGTGTTTTCATGATCTGGCATCTCCAAAGCCGTAGTCTCCCGGGCTTCGTGGATCAGAAAACAAAAGATGCCACATTTGGGTTTGACAGCCTGTAAAGAGAAAAATGCAATATTATTTCCAGAAGACCTTGTGGAATTTATGGTTATACAGTACATGTACAATATACAGGTATTATTGGTTAGGGTTGATGCGCAATGTTGAATCGCTTTATATGGAGGGGAAATATATTTTTCAAGAATATATACCTTTTTCTCATTACACTCAGGCATTTTTTGTGTGGTGAAAGGGGTCATTGAAACTTAAGATAACCGTACATTATCAGTAAACCGTCATAGAAGCGCTGCATGTCAGATAAACTTGCATTTCAGATAATTAAACTCGAGGTTAAATATGAGGGATTCAGTTTAAACATTATAAATGGATACATTGATACGCTGTGAATAAATACCATATCTGGGTAAATGGATGTGTTCGTTGCGTTTACACTTACAGAACACGCATAATTGTAGCCCCAAAACAGTCGTCTTTCTAAAACAAATTATTTTGGTTTTCCAAAATTATAATTTTCTCCAAAACGCATTTTAATCATTGTTTATAAAAATATTTGGCTTAGCAGCTGGATCTTACCCATCTCAGATAAAAAAGATCAAAAAGCTTACTTCAAAAGTTTTTTTTAATACACGTGTACGTATACTGCACGATGCTTATACATGTAACCTAACTATATGTTTTTCAAATTACCATATACCAGAAAATCATTTCCTCAACTTAACGCTTCTCAGGAAATACGCAAAGTAATATGGGATTCTTGGCTTTTAACACTATAACAATCTCAAAATTCAAGGGCGATCCTGCCATTTCGCAGATTCGCCAATGTACGTTAAATCCAAAGCCCAGAAACAATAATCAATCCGTAAGCTTTCCAAAGTACTGCATGTATATTAGTTTTTTTGCATCTTATTTAATTGCATCTCCTATCTAGCTGCGCTGGGTTTTTCCTCCTGTCTGTCCAGCTTGCAAAAGGTCAAGCGACGAATTAATTTCCCACTGGCACGTGCAGGACTTAATTTCACTTCCTCGTTTGCATCATTAAATAATTCATCCGAAATTGTTTTGTAAGTTTCCAATTGCCCCATCAGTCGAGACATAAAACTTATCTTATCTCTGGCCAGACAGTTAAAAGCCGCCAGGAGCCGCAACCGGCGTATATACTGAGGGCAAGAATCGAAAAACTTCCTTTCAAAAATCCTTGACAATTTCATTTATTGCTGTCCGAAAGACCTTTGAGAGTTGTTTAATATTTATTAAGTAATCAAGTCGGTAAACATCGTAACCTGCTCTCAGCGTGACAGTCTCGACAGACACTGCCGAGGCGATCAATCGTTGGAATGATGGACGGGGCAGTTTTCCAAGATGGCCAATTTTTGTTCTTTCTTATCCCAGATTGATTGTAGAAAAATGACCGCCACCTGTCCGTACGCCTGTCACATTACTCCAAATGGAACGCATATGCCTTTCATTTTTTCCTCAATCAATATTTTATCTTTCAAGATGGTCGCCATTGATACACATGTACATACTGTATCTCATGCCCGGTATACATGTACATTGCCCAAAAGAATCTCGCCGAATTCTCCCCGCAATAGACGCCAATATCTTAAATTGGATTTCTAAAAACCTACCAGTATAGGCCTATCTTTAGAAATGTAAGTCCATACAGCTCTATTTATTTTACCAATATGGTCCGACTATCGGAGATACCATATGTCGACGTTATTACAGTTTTTTTTTTTTTAAATATTACTAATATCATCATACCTACGTCAAACAGTCTGGCATCATTGCTTTTCAGAACCAATATGGTGGCTGTATACAGTGTACAGACGTCGCTTCTCCTTAGCACCCGCTTTGGTACCGAAAAACAAAGTTGGAATGTGTGTTTGAACTTGTAAGATTGATCGACCCAGAATGACATCAGCAGCATTACTTGAATAAACCATAACCGGATCATTGCCGCTGCATTTTCTAAGAAATATTCCAGAATTACATGTATATGTCCCCAGAACAATTTCGCGCTGCAAGATGGTCTAGCTGAGATTTTTATCTCTTCGACGGATATACCGATCCCTTTGGGATTTTCAGATTATTTTCGCACGATAAGTCGATAACTTTGTATACGATTCCTGGAAGACCTTAACGACATTGATCGACATCGGTTAAACTGAAACGAGATCGCGTTTGGTCATCAGGGAGCATGTACCTGAGGCTTACAGCATCTGCGGCTGTTACATTCCCTTAAATAGAAATACTGACCGAGCAACAGCAAGGACCACGGTCGCATTCTACACCACGGAGAAAAATCAATAAAAACCTAGACTGACTTTATGCCAATATATAGGTTCTTGTTGAAGCGTCCTTGCTCAGTATTTGTTTGGCCATCTTTATACATGCACATGTGTTCATCCTTTTGCGTATACGCCAGTATGGATTATGTATGAATCGCTTTTTTTAAATAAACACAAATACAAATATACACGTATTTTAACATCACTGCAGATAGAACCATTGCCTCCACATCCTGAAGCTTTGGAGGACCCCCTCCAACGTGTAGGGGACCCTTAACAACTTTGATATATATACATGTATAATATTGGGGCTAACTAATGGACCTTGTGCATATTGTGTCGTGATGCCGGGATTACTGTTACACGATGATTTGATGAAAATGTCAGATGATACCATCTCATATATACGTAACTCTGAATTAGGTTTATTTATTGTTCATATTCTCATGGAATTAATGAGCGCATCTCGATTAATTTGCGAAAAATCATTTAAGTCTCAGTGGTTTTCCACCAAACGAGGTCACGCACGTGCCAGTTTAAATCCCCATCGGGGGACATAAATTGTGGAATCTGGAACAAGATACAAACATGTTTTCGCTGTTGTTATTTACCTAAACAGATAATCCGCGAATTATCGAGATATATATATTAGGCAGATTTATCGTCGCTAACGGACCCATATGTCGATGTTGTTATTCGTGAAAGTGCTACGATTATCATTATTCATGTACGTGTGTTTGTCATTTGGCGACACTGCAGAACTGCGACGCATGTGCTTGGGCTTGACGCAATTCTACAACTGACTCCCTGGTGTGCACGACCTAATTTCAGTTGCACTTGTGCAACAAAACCAGAGAAGTAGAGCCCATGCTTGGCGCCATCTTGCGACAACGAGTGTCATACAGAGGTGTTTTTTTTCTGAAGTACCCATCTCAAAGTATGTGCCCGTATCAAAAAAAAGGGGGGGGGGAATACAAATCAGAATCAAAGGGCCAGGCTACACTTAAAAAATAACAGACCCGGGCCATTTTTTTAGCAATTTATAGGAATTTATTTATTAAAGAAAAATGTCCGATAAAATCATCAGAAGAATGTCTGATTGGACAACGCCGAATGCCCCCGAAACTAATCTAATCTCGGCGAATTCAGACCATAATCAAAAACGTTATATAATTAAGGAAAAGAAAAACATGCGTCTTAATCTTCCACCTTAATTTCTCTCTTAATTTTATTTTTCACAAGACGTGTACTTGATGACGTCATCAGAATTTTAGTAACTGTCCGGGCAATGCCGGGCTTTTCCGCATTATGGTTTGCATTATGATATGTAATCAGGTTACAAAAATGTATGATTAAAGGACCATTGGCAACTTCCGAAATTAATTTGAATTGTGTCTGTGCAGCCCGGGAAAAGCCGGGTTTTACGGCTATAGTTTTTCTATAAAATACAAAACGAAAGGTATAACCTTATTAAGAACTCAATTTATAGGAATTTCTGATTAGTCCCTGTCCTAGGGCATGTACCAATAATGTTAATTTCTTCATTTAAGGCGAATTAAGAATTCGGATATTACAAATAAAACCTCCCGAGTATTAGCGCTTTTACGTAAGCAATTTAGAACGAACTTTAAACAATATGAAAAATTGTACGTTAAAAGGAAAATTTCCCCGATAAAAAGTTACATGACCTTCTCATTAATCATTTTAGTTTTTATTGTTGATACCATATGTGTTCTCTGACTTCTGATAATACGAACTACGTATGGTTTAAACGTTCGGTTAAAAATTGTTTTAAAGGTATACAGTTCACATTATGATCAGGCCTGATTATGATGTCCCATGAGATTCGTCTTAACGAGGTTCGACTGTATTCATCATTAAATTCTTAAAAACTGCATCGAATTACAATTTACAATCAAATGACAAATTATGGCTGCTGGGCACATTTCGTGGGTTTATAAAACTTACAGCTGTACATCAATACCACAGTATATGTATACTGTTGTCAATACATGTATTGGCTTTTTCGCCTATTTCATCAGCATCTCCAGAGCCAAATGAAAGGCGATGATCAAACACGACTTCCGCACGCATGCCTTCTGGATGTCATTAAAATTCGCCACCGCAAACTCAACACAGTTAACATTGGCTGAATTACGGATTTCCTGTCTCACTTCCTGTCATCTGGAAGATAATTACGTACCAGAAGCTCTCATGCGCCCACAAGCGGGGGCAAGAATTTTATGTAATTTTCCAGCTTCCTACGAATACATGCATTTCCTTCAAATTTGCATGGCGACATGCAGACTTACAGGTGTACAGTAGTTCTTAACTTAAGACCAGAAAAAGTCTTAAGTGTATGCATGTGTTTTATGAGAAGAGTCGACCTTTAATCTGCATGGTTGTCATGACGTTGCGACTCAACTGCAGGATGCTATTAGTGCAAGGTAAACACCTGAAGAAGTATAATAGAAAGCTATTATGGTCTGTCCCCCAACTACAGACAGGTAACGATTTTCCATGTCCTAAAGTATGCAAGTTCCACGATTTCGCCCCAAACATGTTATTTTTCTTTCATTTTATCCTAAAATACATGTATGTGACCTTTCCAAATAATCCGAATTCAATGATCTCTTTGACTTGCACATGCAGTTGCACGTGATCATTGATTCTTGTCGCTTAACTTGTCCATTATAGTCCCATTTAAATTACTTTTTCTCATTTTCCAATACATGTACCTGTTATTGCCATACTGTACCCACCTTTCCAACTCGTCCATCATACTTTTTATTTTTCAACTCATTTCCCCTTTATTGTACATGTATTTTGAATTTAAACGTGTTCGATGGGAGACAAGGGACCAAAGTGGGCAATATTGAGCGATTAAAGGAGACTTGTCATTTTCTGATCTAAAATGATGGGAATAGGACAGAACAAAAATTGTTTTTGGGGGGAAATGGGAGATTACAGGGATATACAATATACAGTACATGTACATTTCTTTCAATGTATACTTTTGAAATAATGACACTGAATTTTATGATCACGCACTGTATTTTAAATAATTAAATGTACTTAATTGAATAAAAAATGCAATATGAAATGTAAGAGTATTCTGGTAATGTTGTTATTGCTTAAGGTTTTGTATCCTCACTCCTACGGAGGCCTACTAAGGACCTAAATCCTACGGAGGCCTAGTAATTACTTTGTCTCCTCCTCGAGTGCACCCACGCATCGACCGATAAAATCGCGTTGAATGGCCAAGACGATATTATTTATAAGGAATTTTTGTTTGGACTGATATTAATACCCAAGGCGTAATTTGCTAGCAATTTGATCCCACGTTACTTTTCCCCCTACGTTTTTACGATGCTGCTAGCAGCTAAGCACTTCGCCATGGCTTAATACAGCCCGGGTGATATGACACGGCAGAGTTTCCGTAACTCGGGTTTTATACTTTTTTGTCGTTTTTCGTAGAATGTCCGCAGTTTGAATACCTCGAAACGGCTGTGGAAAAAGGGGCTCGCTTAAACGTCGAATATTATTACAACGCATAAAAGGGTAATAAAAGATGGCCGTAATTGCCGTTAATGACGGCGCTAATGCGGGTTGCTTCTCTTTAGCGCGCCTAATTAATCGACCAATCGTGAAGGCGCCGCGAGGGGACGCTCATGAATTCAATAACTGCCCAAACGCACTTCGATAAACCAGTTGGCGGTTTAGCAGTTAACGGGAAGTCATTTTCAGCCTTTTGGAACACCATTGCAACAAATTTAAAACACTATTTTTGTGTTTTGTGTGCCATATTTCCTTAAAAAATCCGTTTTAGCAAAAGAATTGATCCATTTTTTGGAGCGCATTTTTGATACGGAACACAACAATTCATTCCATTGTGTTCCAACCGCTTCATTGTGACTTACAATCAAGTTTTTGACTTACAATCAAGATTTTGACTTAAAATCAAGTTGTTTCAATTCCACAAAAAGGCAACGCAAATGTGAAGAAAGTCAAAGCTTCCGATAGAGTGAATTATTAAGTGGATCGTTTTGTGGATCGGCCAACACCCTATACATGTACTCAATACCTTTTCTACCCAGGAAGTTGAACGGGAACGTTTGAATTTAAAAGCCTTTAGAGTGGCCAACGCAGTGCCAAACAATAAATGTGCCACTTTGTGAAATCGTTTTTGAAAAAAAATTAATTATTTCGATTTCTGAAGCAGTGGTTGACTGGTACGTCCTAAAGCTGTTTAGATTCATTTCACATAAAGTTACAAGGGTACCATCCAGAAATGTTCAAGCTTAAATGAATTAATCATTAAGAATAGCCCGACAGATGATCCTTGATCTTAAGATGAAGTGATGTATTTAACTCCATCAACAACGATGCCAAGGATAACATGGAAAATGTCGTAATCATCAGAGAATTTCCGGAAATGCAGAAGATCAACCTTTGATCCCGGAAGCTGCATCGAAACCTCCAGTATGCTGTATCATATATACTTATAGCTGATCAGTCGTATAGAAATTGGCCGAAATTATGCTCCTGTCAATGTTTCAGCCAGCCATTCTGGTTTAGGCTGGGTTGGTCAGCCACTAAATGACATGGCCAAATAATTGAGAAATTGTCCGTTTCATATGAATGAACTTGGGACTAGTTTTTTGAACATGCACTTTTACGAAATTTACAAAGCGACTAATGCAACCGGCAGATTTCTGACCTAAATTCGTTAGCTTAATTAAGTTTACGCTAATTGCTATAAAGCAGAAACCAGCCTTTTGATAACTGAATTATCAGTAATTGATTTATGAACGACCCGAAATAACGTGACGGCTAGACTTCGAACCTAGAAGTAACGTCTACAGCGAGTTTTTAAAACTAAAAATAACACGCCATTATTTTTATTATTAGGCTTTTAAACTTACACATAACATAATAACGATAAACTTGGTAACGCATATGCCTACAGTAAATAGTGAACTGAAAACCAACAAATCCAGAAATCAGTTTTAACGTACATTAATCGACAATATATTGATTTTAAACCTTGTCCTATCATAAATAGTATTCATAAACAAAGATAACCGCGGGTTTGAGGAGAAAATACGAAAAAGTTAACCCATGTCCAAATGGTTGCAATGATGCATCAATGCAACAAGGCAAATGGTATAGTATGAGATTTTGGTCAAACATAGCCCCATGGGTCTCTCGTTGAAGCCATAAAGGTGAAATGTTGTGTTGAAATAACATAAATGACCGTGTTAAAACTATACAATTTTAACTCACGTTTAAATTGGCCCGACCTTTTTTTCATGGCAGAAATTGGGCGAAAGTTTAACTCGGGTTGTTGCTCATGTCAGTTTGGACGGTTTTCATCATTGATAACCGACGAGCAAGTAAACAACTGTCAGACACGAATTTGAAACCGCGAAAACATATTTTAAGCAGAAATAGCACATCCATTCGAAACAAATCCAAGAATTTTTTACCAGTGATATATATTTTTACGAAGAAATATTGCTCGAAATGACGTCGACCATTACTTCGAGTGACAGTTCAATCCGAAAATGTGAGTTCAAATTACATGTACTGTACACATGCATGCATGTATGGCCCGAATGAGATTTTAGCGCGTCTAAAACAGAACGAACAATGACGTCATCCGACTGGTTTGGACGCCCCCACACGACCGAAACCGCGAAACACCCCGTTTTTGGTCGTTTACTTATTATTTTTCGGGGCGTTCGGGGCTCAAAGATCGCCACCGCCCCGGGCCAAGAGTTGTTTACAAAATCGAAACAACATCTGGATTCAACCCGCCACACGGCCAAACAAAAAAACCAGTATGTAATTTAGGTCCGCGTTAATTATCTCGTTCGGCAAAGGCGAAACTAGGCGTCCCGTTTGGGGGTCAAGCATGCGCCGGCGGACACCGGCGCATTCCGAACGCCAGAAAAACAACAACGTATCGAGCAAACTTTCGGCAACTTTCTGCGAACCCGGCAAAACAGAGGGCTGTTTTTGCGCGACTTTACATTCCAACAGGTTAGTGACCCAAAACGAGAAAAAGTGGTTCCACGTGGACGGAATCGTGTTTGGCACAACAAACACAGACGGGTTTTTTCGACGTGTCGATGAAACCAGAATACTATAGGGCTACTCAAACAGAAGCTTTACAAACGAGGCAGTACTTTTGGCAGTCGTGAAGTCACATGTGCAAAAGGAATGCATACTTCGGTTGAAAAACAGCAATGAACTTGAGTTACTTGACTGATTTTTTTTCTATCAATGAGCGTGCAGATTTTGCACACGTGTTTTCACGTTTGCCAAAAGTGCCATTCGTACAGTTGCAGTATTGAGTACTCCTAATGCATCGATAAACGCGTGCCTGCTGTGTGCGATAGCACTGCACTATTCCACCATTCCAGGATCGACGATGCCTATTGGGTGCCTGGAGCCTCAACAGATGGCGCGTTCTACAGCAATCGACGCGCCATCTGCAGGCTACTGGCGTTGTTTGGACAAAGCAAAGATGCTCACATTCTGTTATTTTTTTTAGGAATTCCATCTTCGAGTGGTTGAAAATGAACGAATAAACTACAAAGCGAATTTCATTCCACACAACTAATATTTAACGTATTAATGGGGGTACTCGGACAGAAGCGTTGCTAATGACACTTTAGGCAGTCGTGAAATTCTTGTACACAATCGACACGATTACACACGACACAATTACGAGGAAAAAAACCGCACACAATTATAGGTTATCGCCGTTCGTAAACTCATTTAATCGATATTATCCATTTCTTTTGCACACTTGACTCCATGGCTGCCAAAAGTGGCATTCGTAAAGCTTCTGTCTGAGCACCCCTGGACATATTAAAACTTTAAAAGCTTGTTGTCCGACGCGAAAAAGCTCCATTGCTACGTTGCTGATTGAAAAATTGATTCCAATAGTTGAGGATTATTAATGGTATCTTAATTGTTGGTCCAATTCTAAAGTTAACCTCTGTGAAACTAGCATGACTCTGAATTGTCTACACATTGACCAGAATGGCAGCCATCATTGCGCTACATTAGCTCGAACACTGATGAAGCCATCCAGAAATAGAAATGCCGTTTTATAGCATTAATTGCTCATTTTTGCGCCTTGTGTTTACCGATTTGTGAAGATTATCGATTTTTATATTCGCAGGGGATCGACGATGCCTATATTGGGTGCCTGGAGCCTCAACATCGGTTGCCATGAAACAACATCAAGGTGAGCATTTATGATATTCCTTATTTCCAAAATTGTATAATTTTAAATTAAATGAAGATTTATTATAAATATAATCTCATTAAAAAAAACTTTACATTGACATGGCGCTATGAATTTTGAATTAACAAGTTAATTCAAAATTTGTTCGTCTATAATAGTGAACTATCATTCATGGGCAGAAAAAACCCAAAAAACCAAAAAAAAACCATGGTTTGTGGACGACCCCATACTGTTTCGATGTCGCTAGTTTAACGACAACAAAACATGGTAAGCCGTGCACGCATATATAGCGCATTTCCGCTATTGACCGGATTAAGCGGCGCCCCCAATCGGTGATGTCGCGGAAAGTCGATAGCGGGAGCGCTGCCAAATGGCACTCTTTGAAGCCGCATAATAGACAAAATAGCAACAACAAGCCGAACAACAACAACCTGGAAAGCTTAGTCCTGGTGCGAACTGGCGCCGCGCATGCGCGCAGCATTATTGAGGCCATTAGCTGATTAAGGCTGCGCAACTGCGAGATGTCAGTCGGACATTCTTTGTTGTTTTTGTTATTGGAAACAGTATCCTTTGTTGCGCACTGTGCATGATAACAACAACAGAGGGAAAAAACAATGCAGTCGCTTGGTTCAAAAGACAAACATGTTTACAGGATAGAAATGCAGGTCGCGTCGGGGTCGCGGTGGAGTGCCAGTGCTGTGGCTGGTGCCCTCTAGGGGGTGCTGCGCTCCAGGCTCACAGAAATCTAAGACTATTATGACAGACAGGGTAGACCCGCCTAAACATGCTCCACATAATGAGTTGGTAGCAGAAAATTAGTCATCGCTGTCACCAGGGGGCGTCTGGATCTACTCTTGCCAACCTTTAATCGCTGTGGCTGACAAAGATGCCAGCGCCATCTGTGGTTTATTTTGACAAAATAGAGAATCTTTTTATCCTTAAAAAAGATAAAAGGTGTAGGCTGCATCAGTTTTACATGCGCTCTTTAAATTTGAAAGGGATGACATGTATTGTATGTCCTCTTATGAGTATTTAATAACGAAACAATATAATTTTGACTTAAACATGTACATATCTGTTGCTATCTAGAGGGAGGCAAAAAATCAAATCCAAATGTATCACAAGCCAAACTCAATAATCTATATACATGTATATAAAGAAGATATGTATGTTTGTGGCTAATTAGTGGGCGAAAAGTTGTTCCATGAAGCGCCTTTGCTGAAGTGGTATGGGGGCGCTGCGGTCACGATTCGTTCATTAAGCCTACTTCGTCGCTTCAGCAGGTGGTATTGGAGCTACACAGTTGGCATCACTATCGGTAAGTACAGCCCGGGAAAAGCCGGGACTTCCAACTAGTACAACATAGATTTCAGGAATACACCGCTGTATTTCACCACTATAAGTTTTTTTTATATGGTTTACTGTATAGGATTTGGATCCATCTTTATTCTGACCAATAATGTTAGAATAATTCCATTTTAACCTTTGTGAAGGTCCATTAACTTTTTCCAGAAACGCTTGTTAAATTTTACCCAATCTGACATTGTTGCTTTATGTATGGCCACTCTCTAGCAGTTTTTGATAATACCTCAGTTTTCCGCACCATTTTTTGTTTCATCTTGATTTGTTAAGACCTTGGCTTACGTAAACTAGAAACTCCCTTGTTGGGCCACGGTCATATAATTGTCTAATTTCTACCCGGGAGCGCTGGACAATACGTTCTTTATGCTTTGAAAGAAAATATTTGTGTACAGTTTGTTATGATGTCATATTCATACTGATTGCCACAAGTTAGCATTCATGCAAGGAAAAACACCACGCGATTATATTTGCATCTAAAAATAATGTTGAAATAGGCAGTACATGTACGATAACAATTTTTCTGACAGTTTTATATTTTCCCATCTGCAATACCAAACACATGCGTGTAATAGACGGTACAAAAATACTAAGGGTACAGTGTATATACTCAGAGTAATGTTTGGTTAAAACGAATGAATTTTCAAGTTTCTGTGCATGCTTTAGCGCTATCTTAATTATACGTTAGAACGAACTTTAAACTATATGAAAAAGGTACTATACGTTATATCGGGTAGTTCCCCGATAAAAGTCGCAGCACCTTCCCATTCATTTGGGAAGGATTTCATCCATGCAAACTTCGATGAAACTTTCGGTTCTTGTTGTTGACGTCAAGTTTTTTATGATTTCTGAAAATACGAATTACGGCCTTGAACGAATAAATGTTGACGCCCTTTGAGATTCGTCTTAACGAGGATCGACTGTATAGGCTACAACACTTTAGACAAAGAGCCCTTTCAATTAACGCTGCACAGAATTCTGACCAGTCAGTCGCAAAGATGGAATTTGCGCAGAGGGCGCTACAGGCTTACGATTTTCGCACTGCAGATACAATGTTGTAGCACTATATTGGGAGCTGAAAACAATGCGGTTTCCGAACTATTTTAATCACTCCCAAGTTCGCACGATGAGGAAACTCATTCACAGACTGCGCTAATCTTTCTTAAGAGCTTGTGTAAATAACAGAGGTTGGTGTCCTCGCTCTCCCTCAAGCCGCTGCTCCCTTCGATTTTTTTCCCATTTTTAAAAACGTAAACAAGTTGCGCCCGTTTGGTGCGCATGAATGGCGGTGAACGGGCCTATTATTTCAACCTACTGTATTCCGTGACTGTCTGTGGTTCGGATGAGCTCTTCTAAATCGAGTTAAATCGATGGCGAATTTGAACAAAAACCCGAAGATGGGAGCTGAACGTGGTTAGGATTTAAGACGTGCGGTTTAGTCCATTCATTTCTACGAAATGTGCCGCTAGGTTTCGCAGTTTATTTCGCACGATGGACGATGGGGATGGGAATAGGTGGACACGCGGAGCTCTTGAATTTCAGAACAATAAACTGTGACACGTACTGTACGTGTATATGTAAAAATAGTGTCTGCGAAATTTCGCATTCACGAAAAAAATATGGGTTTATTAGCGGAACTCATCAACTTTACGAGTATTAATTACACAATGGTGAAGTCATGCACATTTAAAACCAAATAGCTGTTCATTTTGGGATCATCCATAAAGGATGTCCTGTATTTTTCCGGGTTTTTAGACCCC